>CM068583.1:30311840-30603504 GCA_035048485.1 Pteria penguin
AAGTTTACATAGAATTATCAGCTTTTCAATATCATGGCGTATTAGCAATAACGATTTCTATCAGACGAATAAAAATGTACTTAGAAAACTCGAGGAAAGCATCCCTCTTGGAACAAGAGGCCAAAGTGGGCCGTTATCGGTCATCTAAACACAATTTGGACATTCACATACCACTCAAATTAATCTGCAGATACATATATTATATTCTGTATATTCTTGTGTTTTTGACAACTGGCAACTAACAAATGACTGTAAAAATGAAAAACTATTCGCATGTCGGTACATGTCATATTAAAAAAGGCCAATTTATTAGCATAAGCTGTTATCGTAAAATTAGATCAAACATGAAGGTCAGAGTAACTAGGTCAAAATTTTGGTATTGATGGCACGGCCTTGTCACGAGGAATACACATGTGATGGTATGAATTGTCAGAACCAAGCATGAGACTTGGGTCTCAATTCCTCCTATATAGAGAATCGACGGGAATCTAAAAATCGTAATATTTGTCAGCAGAATATTACTCACGATTCTCTTTGTCATTCACTTGCCTACGTCCAAATCGCAATGCTTCTATATCGCAAAATTCAACCTAGGCTCGGAGCAAGCTATTTTAAACATTTTTTTGCTGGATTTTCCCAGGATTTCTATTTTTGAGTTATAGTAAATTCCAATTTGAATGAAATAAAATGAAATTCGGTGACAGAAAGTTAAAAATTATTTACTTTACGACACATATCGGAGTTTGTTATATGAAAGCATTAGAGATTGGATGTTAACAAGCGAATAACAAAACAATTGGTGGGTAATATAAAGTTTTGATTTATTTTAAGTTTCCTTCGATTCTCTCTGTGGAAGAAATCCAGATTCAAATCTCATACTTGGGACTGACATTTCAGACTACATACGTGAAATATAAACGCCCTACCACGTATCATTCAAAGGATATACCCAATGATAAAGTTTTTGAAGTGTAGGTCAAATGTCATGGTCAATGTAACGAGGTCAAATATATTGTACCGATGGAAAAGGTCTTGTCACGAGGAATACGCATATGAGATATGAAAACCCTAACTCCTACTTTTCAAAAGTGATAATCAATGTTAAAGTTTTCGAAATGTAGATCAAAGATCAAGGTCAAGGTCACGAAGACAAAAATGATTGTAGAAACGGAAAGGTTTTGTCACCAGGATTACGTGTGTGAAAATGAAAATCCTTACCTCTTACCTTTGATAAGTTAGGCCAATTAAACTTAATAGGTAGATTTTCATCCAACCTCGTGAAAATATATGGGGCGGGTGGGTGGAATTTATGTTTTATAATTTATTTTTCTTGTGTGCCATAAAAGCAATAGCAGTACTATTCTGTAACAATATCGTTAAAATTCGAAGCAAACCAGCTTTTCTTTTCGGTTATGCCGGCAACAACTCTCACGACAGCGAAAACCATTTTGTCAACTACCGGAAGCGCGCCGGATTTGTTTGAAAAATAGATAATTCTGGGGCGGGTCGATTTTTTAGGGGCGGGAGGGGATGAAAATCTACCAATTAATTTTAATTGGCCTTATGTGGAATGGTAAAGTTTTTACCAGAGATAAACAAACAGACAAGCCAAAACCTAGATGCGACCGAATCTTTGATACCTGGGGCATAAAAAGAAAAACATCACATAGAATGAATTGTTCCTTCACGAGGAAATCAGTAGTTATCTGAATGTCATCTCCATCGCTATTATACAAACAGTAAAAATGAAGGAAAAATATTTTATGTTTTATTTGAATTTTACTATGGTTCACATTTTAACCATTATATAAAATGCTACAAACAGAATATTTAGGTTCTCTGTAATCGATCATTGCATGACTACATTACAGTGAAGATATCTAAAACTCTAGAAAAAAATTACAAAACATATTTCACATTCAGAACAGGTATATATATACATCAAATAGCCAAGTTACAGAGTATAATAAACAGTCTCTTTCTGTTTAAGTATGACATTTTACATTGCAATTTTATCTATTGTTTTTCTATTGAAGAATAACTGACCATGCCCATTTCATCCTTTGGAATGATATATTTACTGGAATTAGATCCTATGCTGCTTAGAATATTATCCGATTTCCAAGCAAACGAAATCTCTTCAAACGTTTTATTTTTAGTCTCTGGAAGATATTTGTAAATGAAAATCCAAAATAACAACAAGCAAACTGTAAATGGAAGAAATGAGTAGTTGCCAAGCCCTTTCTGAAAGAAATAGAACACTTTAATTTAAACATTTTGCTAATATAATATTGATTTATATATAAGAGTTTAAATTTAACTCATTAAAATGACTTGTATATAGATACATCATTATTTTCTTAGAATAAAGCATTTTAATGAAAAGGTACTCCTCGGAACAATGCTTTCCAGTGTAATGAGAAGTGATTAAGACATTGTACCTGCATGCTTGGAAATGCGTAGCCAACGGCAAAGTTTGAAATCCAGTTGATCAAGACTGATATACCCATTGCAGCAGGTCTTGGGCCTTGCGAGAATAATTCTGCCACAATAAGCCAGGGAATGGAACCTATCATTATGAAAAGACGCATTGGATAACCGTTAAGGAATGAAACTGAATCAAAATTAAAACAAGAAACCGTCAAGGACAGTATGACCGGATTGCAAATGCTAAATGCAAAATGTTGACGCCGGGCGGACGGACGGATTTTGCCAATTTATAGACCGGAATTGCTTTGCATTAACATTAACAATACATGTATGCAAGTGGTCACACTAAAGGCAAAAAAACCCAGTGTGTGTTCACTGAGGCGTAAAGTCAAGGTCAAGGTCACTAAATTTTTGTATTGGTTGGATAGAACATTCAAGTATCTACAAACCTACCAACTTTGACATAAGTACCCTTCAGGGTATGAAAGAAACCAAGCTAAACGCAAAATGTTGACGCCTTGCGGACGGACGGACTGACAGACGGACGGACGGACAGACGGATTTCGCCAATTCATAGACCGGATTTGCTTTGCAATCCGATCAACCAGCGATTAACTAAGGACAACGTATTCAGCTTTCATCATCATCATCATCATCATCATCATAATAATAATAATAATAATAATAATAATGATAATATCAATATTAATGATAATCTATATGTTTTCATTTCAAATGAGTATAAGTGTAGTAAATTTATCTTGATTTCCTTCCCTTTATCCATAATCCTTACGAGTGTCACAGATTTACACAAACAGTATACCGACGACCAAAACGACACGGAGTAATCCCGTTTATCAACAGTAAAGTTTGCTCAGTAATATTAAAACTACATGTATATAGAAATATTTATGATTACTTTACCTGGACCCATAGCAAAGAAGATGACGTATATTAGAGAAACCACGACGTTTCCTATCTTAAACCAAGCAACTTGATCCTGAAATAAAGTGATAGTTCTACTGTATGTAGTTAATAGGTGACAGATAAGCTACTTTGTAACAGCAGAACAACATTTAATCTGACAACACTAGCTAGCATACAGAACCGTATCTGGTATACATGTAATCTTACATTCCTACCCAGTATACAAAAACTGAGGTTAGTACAATCTGACAGCCCTATCATAATAAAACTTTCAAAATCTGTCTGCAATTTTATGGCTTTATCTCCATGAGACTATACTACATGTATTTATGTTACATTATTATATATGTAATATTTTACCGTAAAACATAACGATAATGTGATCAGTATACTGAATATAAACATTCCAGCAAGCCCAGTGAGATGTAAAGATCGTCTGCCAATACGGTCCATCAAAGGAATCGTAATCATCGTCATGACAACCATGATGGCGCCTATACCGCTTGTAGCATGGGCCGCTATACTCTCCGATATCCCTGCACTCGTAAATAGACTAAAGGAATAGTAGAATATCTGTAAACAATAAAAGACTATGAAACCAGAGGTGGAAAATGTGTAGCGTATAATAAAGAACAACATACTGTGCGCGTACATGCGCATAGCTTTTATATACATTTCCTAGTAAAGAGCAAAAAGAAAGTAAATATTAAACCATACAAACATATTTGGTAAAGATTTGTCCTTATTTTCGGTCATTCGAGGTTGTTAATTGTATCTTAATGGAGTTTGAAAGTGATAAGATATTTGGGGTTTGTTTTTGCTATGAGCTTTACCATATTTCAGAATCAATCAAACTTACTGCATTGATACCAGAAAGCTGCTGTGATAGATGCATGACAATACTTATGAGTAGCGGCATCCTTAAAGACTTCTTCTTCAATAAACTTAGTATACCTATCTGAAATAAAGAAAAGATTGTCTACGATTACAATACATTGCTGGGAATATTCGGATAAGGTACAGCAGTGTGCATTGTTATACCCCTATACAGGCCCGTAGGAAACAACTCAAAATGAGGAAGGGGGGGGGGGGCAAACTCAAAACAAAATTTGCAATATGATAACACTGTTTTAAGCCACTTTTTGTGCCAAGGAGACTTGCTTGAATCGCATAGAGCTAGAAACTGACCATAGACGGATCTAGAAATTTTTGAAAGGGGGTTGCATCCTGCCATGACTACTGTTTTCCACTATTCAGTCTTGAAGTGTGTGTGTGTGGGGGGGGGGGGTTGCTGCAGTCTTGAAATTGGCCGAAAATAACCTTTTTTGGTAAAATTTACCGACCCAAAAAGGGGGGTTGTAAACCCACCCCCCCCCCCTCAAAATCCGTGAATGCTGACAGTTAATAATAAACTCATTTCCACCTCTCAAGCATGAATAAATGGTGTTCAGAGTCTTCATTTCTACTTAGTGGCACTAAGAGCAACAGGAAATTGCGCCTATGTTTGCATGAGTAAATGTTTTCCAGAGCACGAACAAATTTATATATACTACTGCAATACAGCTTATCAGATTGCAATCAATTGCATGTTCAGAATAATTTAATGAAAATAATTTAGTAAATTAGACAACAACCTATGAAACATTGGATGCTACCCCCTTTCCGGGTCGTACGACCATGCTATAAAACATTTTCTATATAAACCCTACAGAAAAAGTCCAATATACGAGCTATTAATACCGAGCGGGGTCCAAATGATCTTTTAAAATCGACTGTTAAAATGACTGTTCTCCGGTGACGTCACACTCTCTTTTTACTTGTGCGAGTTATCAGAACTGATGGTATGGTAAATAAACATGGAAAATGCTTTTTGTTCTGTTGTGTCGTAAGAGGACAAAATTCAGCGTATTTTAGACGAAGGAGATAATAAGATCATAAAAATGAGATAAAAATTGCAAGAAAGCATCTTGAATTACTTTTATAGAAATTATCAGAGAAGCGGTTGTTAGTCTTTGGTACTCAAGCGGGGCATTCTCAACAGGCATTCAGAAAACTCTTCAACAGAAAGTTTTGTTTGAAATTATATTGTAGATGAGGTAGAGACTAAAACGTAAATTACACAATGTTAGTTTCTTGTGTTTTTTAAATCCATCTGATGTATAACAAAGCATTTATTGACTGGGGTTTTCGGGCAACAGACTCTCAGACCAATAGTTGGCCTCGGCCCTCGACTGGCCTTTGGCAATAGTTGGTCTTCGGGTCTAACAGATCCTCTTTTGCCCTCAACTCCAGTCTATTACTGTATGCTATATGTAAATGATATTTGTGATCAGTTTTCAACAAGAATATAACACTAGTACTAATACACTATCCGCATTGTGGCATTGCTTCAACTAAACCTTGAAGGATTTCTAACCATATAGCAGATTTCTCGACCTTACCAGTACTACCTTACCCATACTATCCTATCCCCCACTCCATGATATCTGGAATATACAGATATATAACTGTTTGCAAAGTCCCTTGGTACCCGTCTACATCCGTATGCAGTCTGAAACTAAGGTGATTTTATTTGCTTACCTTTGCCTCTGACTGCTGTGCTCTATGTTCTTGTTTCATTTCATCAATATCAGCAGATACTCCTGTCGTCCCTCTCAATTTTACTAATGCTGAAATGAAAACCATGAACACTATATAAAAATGCTGGAGGGAACGTCCATTAAAATACACCAATATACATGTAGTTCCTAATATCTTTTTTTTTCACCTAGTTTAGAACATCTATAGTTTCAGGCACGGACATTTACTTTCTTTTTTGCATATTTTACATACCAGTATGAGCGTCTTGTTCTCGATCTTTCTTGATAAGTAAATATCTTGGACTTTCAGGACAGAATGGCATTGTCAACATCTGTATAGCACAAGGAACAACGCATAAACCTGAAAGCATAAGTGTTTTTTTAAACTCTATGAAAAAGGCCAAATATTTCTGAAATTTCTGTGTATGCCATCTTAATTGTAATGAGTTTACAAAAGGACATGTATTGCATTCTGTGTATTTTACATATCATAAAGAAAAAAGATACCCAAATAGGCCTAAATCGCTCACCTGGGCACCTTGAGCACAAGAGAAACTTAGAATGCTCTCTAATTAAGTTATAATTTTCAGAAATTTTGTATCATAATTGCACCAAAAACCACATCACATCATTCTAAAACACTTTTATACACGTAGTTTTCATTTTCATTCTCAGTAACTCCGGTTGAATTTCTCTTTTCTAAAGATGGTATCTCCGTGGACCTACTTGGCCACACCATGGACCGACCCCTGGGCAGATATTGCCAAAAGAATAACAGTACTTATAAGGGACAATATGTATTTCATTCATGTCAAGTTTTATCATATTCCGTTTATTTCTTAAGCCCATACAGTTTTGCTCTTTGAAATCTTGAATAAAAAAGAGAAAACTAATAAATAAATAAATAAATAAATAAATAAATAAATAAATAAATAAAGGAATGTAGGTCTTGAAAGACATTCTTTCTACATTTCATGAATCAAGGTTCTACCCGATATGGAGAACGAGTTGTTACTGGGATTGGATTGGTGACGTTGACTGGCTCACCTAACGCTCGTTATTGTATCAATTTTTGCAGTGTTCTTTATTATTGTTATAATAATAATAATAATAATAATAATAATAATAATAATAATAATAATAATAATAATAATTATTATTATTATTATTATTATTATTATTATTATTACTATTATTATTATTTAACGGTGCCTGTACCTTTTCATTTTGGGAATTTCTTGTCCCATTTGCATGATACTAAAAGATCAATATTTGGGAAAAATTAAGAAAGATATTGGGAAAAAGGTCAATAAAATTTACATAGCAAATGGTCCTTAGAAATAACTTCATTTGAAGGGGAAAACGTTTTGTAACATATCTTACAGACAGTAGCAAATATCCTATGATACTATACCAAGTACAAGGTTTATTTCTTGAAACGACAGAATACATTGCGCAAAGGGGTCGATGCCATACTCAGTATAGTCTCTGGTGATATTAGTGATATATTTCGTGTCCAGAAAAAATACCCCAAAAACTGACGTATATTTACCAAGCAGTACGTGCCAAAATCTTCCATTTCCGAATATTTCCGGAAATCCAAGTATCTGAGAGAGAAGTATACCGACAGTTACACCAAGTTGATGAAGAGTACCTAGTGCCCCACGGATATCTGCTGTGCCGATCTCCGACAGATAGAGAGGTGTTAACCCTGTATAGAGACCTACAATATACAAATGTATCCGTGCTCAGAGTTAATTCAATTTAAAAAAAGGGGGACTGCGTTGTAAGTATCCCTATTTTATTTACTTTTAATGATACTGTCTATACAAGTATTAATACACTCTTGTCTAAATTCTTTATTCACTCTTATAAAATGCAATCTAAGTACACATAAGTGTGATTTTTTTTCATGATTATGACTCACCACAGTTAAATCCAATAAGGAAACGGCCGCATATGATCATTTCATAGGATCGAGCTTCGCGACTGAAAAACATGAGAGCTGCTGCACCAAATCCGAAGGCGTTGTTAATAAGCATTCCAAACTTCCTGTTGACAAAATTAAAGCGCACACACGTGCCAAAAGTAAATGAGAACAAAAGGCTAGATGCTTCTTATAAAACATTATATCATTTTATAGGTGCTACTGAAACCTGTACATTTGTCATAAATCTATATCTGAAATATTAGTTTCGTAAACGTACTGCAGCAGAGTATATTGTCTTTTATAACTTTTTATATTAATCAAGTGAACAAAAGCTATACAAAGACAATATTCAGTTATAATCCCTACTCTACTTCTTTCTATTACTTATCTATCATTTTATCTATGAGGATTATATCTGAAAATTACACTGCTGCAATGTTTCTCAAATGCTTTACCTTCCAAATGTATCCGCCCACCAGCCTGCAATAAGTCCCCCAATCATTCCACCTACGGCAAATATGGCCACTAATAGAGAGTATAGACTGACGAGTGCATTCTCGGACATTGGAGCCTCCCATCTCATTATGTGACTCTCATTCATAAACTCTTTGATTTTCTGAAGATCAATTTTAGTATAGTTTCACATTGTTCTGTGTTAGTATTTAGTATATTTTAGAGTGTTCGATTGCAATTTGAAATATTTGAACAGTAAGAAATCAACATCGTTATTTCTGGATGGTGTCAATGCAGCTGTCAAAATAAACAGCTTATTTTAATAAAATATTCTTCCTTGATAAAGCATAAAATTAGAGAGACATGCAACATACTTTTGCTATGTTGCTGGTTTTATGAATACCTTTTCTGGTGCATTGATGACACCTGTGTTATATCCAAACTGTAGCGACCCCAGTATTGCAGAGAACACGGCCAAAGACAAGAAGGCTGTTATTTTCTACAAAGCGATGAGATCAATATATTCTTTTAACAGTTTAAAGTAATATAATTATATCAATTAAATTTCGTGTAATCCATAAGCATAATCTGTATATTTGACAAATCAGATATGAATCCCACATCATCAGTCATCTTGGTAAGTGAATAAAAGAATGTAAGAACTTTTATGTTGATGATGCCAACCATCTGCTGCCAAAAAACGAAAAAACAAACAAACAAACAAACAAAAAGAAAACCAAAAAAAAAAAAAAAAAACCCAAAAAACAAAAAAAAAAAAAAACCATAAAAAAAAAGCAAAAGAACGAAAAACCCGCAATATCGTTAATACGTGGAAATACTAGTCATTCAATACATTGTGTACTTTTTTAAATTTTAAATTTTATTATCATTATCATTTTTATTTATATTTTACTTTATTTTTTTTTTCTTATCTGTTTATTTTTTATCTCATCTTATTCATATTTTTCACTGAGATCATTAAAACCCCTCCGGCTCCCTACATGATACTACATCGACTAAAATGGGTTAATATCGTTCACCGGAGCACCTTATATTAAACATATGATAACATTATTAGAAATTTACTTATTGACCGTCTACAATAAGAAAATCGTAGAAATTATCAGAAGATTTGCAAAAATGAGAGATTATATTAAAATGTCATAAAAATTCAGAAACTTTGATTTTGGAATGTATACAACAACTCTTCTAAAGGCATCCTTCTGCGTCCTTCAATGTTTTGATACATTTGCTTTGACGACCTATGTAGGTGATCTGAAGAAGTTTGGTATAGGGGCCCTCCCCAATCCACAACGAACGCTACACATAAAAAACAACACTATTAATGTACTTCATTCCTTCCATGTATCATCAAACACCTTGCATTAGTAATGAAGATGAGCCCTTCATACATGTAGCTTATTATAACATGCAAGTGGTGTATCCACCTATCCTTTTTATCTGTCAAAGCTGAATATATAACTATACACACTGCATTTCTTCTCTTCACAATAACATTTACATTGTACTTCCCTCAAATATTACTACGATTAAATACACAAAATGCATACTCATAAGCAAATCGTCAAAGATAACACTTGAAAATGTGCAAACATTGACAAAATGTCAAAAACATTTCAACAAATGAATTTTTTTCCTAATGGAACCAATGCAACCTTTCTCAGTGGCGTAGCTCGGCAGTGAAAAGTGGGGGGGGGGGGGGCACGTGCCCTCGCTGCCCCCCTTCTCCTACGCCCCTGTTTCTAAAGACGCCCTTCTAAATCACTCTCATTGCGTTCTTTGTTCGATGATCAAAGCAGCTGGTCAGTCTGAAGAAGTTTGTCAAAGGTGGGTACTCTCTAGGCCGTCCTACCACATGCATCCTTTGTGAATCTTGCCGAAACCACAATACCGTACTTATATAGCAAACATTAAAAACCTCATCTATGCTAAGTTTCATCAAAATTCCCTCAGTGATTCTGGAACAGAAGTTGGAAATATTTAAAATCAGAAGACGGATACATCGACATAATTATAGTTCACTTGAACTTCGGATCAAATAAGATAAATATCCACAGGTTGCTCCTCGATGATGAAAGAAAGAATGTGACGAGATCGAGCTATGACAAGTCCCGAGCCGCGTTCAAAAACGTGAGCACCCGATGCGCAGCCGAGTGCTCATTATTTAAACGAAGGTACTCACTGCAGCGCTAGCTCGCGCTGTAACATTCAAGGTGTTTCACCAAGATTTTCAAAACGGCGACTATTGTACTCAAATGACCACGCTACAGTTGGATGATTATTATTAGATAGTAATTTTATATTCGTGAGCGCTAACTTTCGTTCAAGAATGTTAAAATTCCAGCAGCAAGTGCGCAGTGGGGCGCTCTATTTATTGAATACGCCCCAACTGCATGTAGTCCGCCTGTAACGTCATTTCTTTAGAGACAAGCTAACGAAATACACTTACCCCTTTTGCAGTAGCCACTACTTCTGCTTGGCTGATAACATCGTTACTGTCACCCCTCTTTGGTCCGTTAGACATTTTGGAAATAACTACTCCAATAACTTCAATAATTTGTCTTTACTTCGATAGTATGCGATTCATGGGAATACACACTTATACCACGTGTAAGAGTTCAATACAGGTATATTGGACTGCCTGAATTAGCTCTAGGGATATAAAAGATGTCCCTCTCTACGACACAGTCTCGCTCAGATGTTTGCTTAAATCTCGATAGTTTGAATATTTGTATTGATTACATATCTATCTACGTACACTACGAGCATCTCAAACACTTAGAGAAATATCACTGGACGATGTTCTAAATAACATCTATGGTTGACATTGTCTAAGTACACACACACGTTCGTTTATGTACATGTAATACAGGATCATATCTTGTTATATATTGTAACTCCAAACATCACGCATGTATATATAAAGTAGCATACTTTCACCGTAATAATCATTTACGTAGAGTGTACAATATGCCCAGCTGTCTCCATCACGTATACAAAATAGACTACGCATATTGAAGAGAATACATGTGGTTGTTTTACACTTTTAACAAGTACAAGGACAACGTAAAATTTATGGCAGCTTCGTAGTCAAGACGCACGTGAACAGGTAACTAGACAAAGAGCAACCATTTGAATTTTAGGGGGGGGGGGGGAGAAAACTTCTTCCGTATTATTTTTTTTCCTGCCTACTTCTCAGGACTGTATTTTTTTTTTTTTTTTGCCTATATTCAGAGCTGACGATTTTTTGTGCCCAATATTCAATTCCGGATTATTTATTTTTCTCAATTTACGTCAAATTTAGTGTAAGGAGTACAGGGGGAGATAATACAAAAATATTTCGGCATACCATAATTATTTTTCATCGGTACGTGTACGGTGACTGGTTTATTAAACACTTTTCTTTTATTTATATATGTTTTATCAAATTTAATATTTTTCGTAATTTTTCATTGCATCATGGACTGGTGTTCTTTCTATTGAAAAGTGCTGTACTATAAATCCTGATACCTAGAGTTAAGTTTGGGAAGTTAGAGTACAGCCAACCGTGTTCTAACTTCCGTGTGTAATAGAGTGAAGATAACATCAAATTTCAAATTTTATTCAGTTATTTGATTCACTGCAAGGTAAAAATTAAAGATTGAATCTGTAGACAAATAGATAAACTAGTTACAAATTTTAAGTCAATAACCTGGGTCTTTTCTACTATGTCAAGTGCCGTCATACCGATATCAAAGTTGCTGAACAATTCATTTCCAGAGTCCTGAGTCCTCATCGTCAAATTCTAAAAAGTCCACACCACTGATCATGCTTTCCTCGTTTTCTGTTTACTCGCATATTTGTGAATGAAATATCCTCCACTGTCACAATACACTGTAGAAAAGTTCAATCAAAATTTATTGTTTTTACATATCCAATTTCATTTTTCCCCGCCCCTACTTCCTTCTCGCTTAATTCTCAAACTCAGACTGACCATGAGGTAGAGAGTTGCGCGATCCCACAATGCACTGATGACGTCATACAAGAGAGAAACAATTTAAATTTGGGGTGGGGCTTAAAAAGTGTAATATGATACAATCCATTTAAAGAACATTCAAATTTTACTCGGTTTATTGGAATTTATAGTACAGACATAAATGGGCGGTACTCGGTGCTGACGCAACTCGTACCCGCCCATTATTTTATGCCTATTATATTTCTTTTATGTGGCACGTATGGGCTTCCGTAAAATAATTTTCTCGCATTCAAAACTAAAGAATTTCACCGGAAGTGGGGTTCTAGAACATTCGATCTGGAACATCGATCTAGCACGGTGTATTACTACGTAATTATTAATTACTATACATATTGAGATACAAAAAGTGTGAATTAACTCTTTTTATATTTATATGTTTGTTTACTTATGTTGACTGTTTTCATGTTCTTGTTACACACTATTATCGTTATTTAAATAACTTTTCTATCTGGAACTATTTTTAGCGTAGTATTGAAACTACTACAAAGATGTGTAAAGTGTCAGGAACGAAGAAGCACCGAAAGGTAGAAAAGTGGTTTATTTGGCGAGAAAAAGAATCAAGAATCACCTCTCGTCCCAGATCGAAAGATATTAGTCTGGGGAGACATACTTCGACCAAGGACTTATAAACAAGATCTTGTTTATAAGTCCGTGCTTCGACATAATCCCAACCGAAGCGTTAGCCTCGGATAGGATTATGTCGGAGTAGGTCACCCTCGACTGATATCTTTCGATCTGGGACTCGAGGTGATTCTAGATTCTCCTAATAAACGGAGTAGAAATGTATCACGGGTAGTATATATACTCTTGTTGCCCTTATCTCAGTTTTTGAATGAGCACGAGATAATGAATAGAAGTGCAATACGAGTATAGTGATGTAACAATGTAGTTGACACGTGACTCTCCATGATCAAGTAAGGGTACCTAAAGAGGACAGGTCAACAAGTACAAAGTCGTGATAGCAAGATTATCTTGTACATTTCCTATTACTTTCACAATAACACACACACACACACACACACACACACACACACACACACACACCTTTATTTCCTCCTGTGCCACGGTATGTGTATTTTCTGAAACATATACTATTGTTACACATGTACTAGAGATGTATTTGCTTAAAGCCGAATTAAATTAAACTAAGCTAGTGTGGAGCAGTGGATAAGGTGCTTGGCTCAAGACCGAGAGGTCTCGAGTTCGACTCATGCCGTGGGCGCACTGGTGTCCTGTCTTCTTGATGAGACGGTAAAAACCTAGGTCCCGTGTTACGGTAGGCGTGGTACGTAAAAGATCCCTCACTAATTCAGGTGGGTCCGTTACAAAAGTATTTTCTATGCATTGCATCGGACAGATGTTGTCACAATATGCGTCTAGTGAAAAAATCGTTGAGTAACGTAAAACAATTATTATAAATCTATCTATCTTGCTATCTGAAACAAGCATACTGAGTATTGCTGAAGTAATACATGCCCCCACTAATTTCCATAAATAAATAGATAAATAAATGACACGTATACTTACCAAGTTTGAAGTTGATAGCTTCAATGGTTGCTGAAGAAAGTTGTTCGAAAACGGTGAAATCCCTGAAATTCCAAGTCCAAGGGCCGTATCTCTTCCAAAAATAAGTCAAACATGACCAAACTCATACTCTATTTGCATATCATTAATACAAATGTAAAGATGATGGATAAATCCAAACTCTAAGTCTAAAAATCATGAAACCAGAGGACATACAAAATCAGTGAAAATGAAAAACAAGTGGAAAATAACAAAATTTGTCTACTTGAAGAGCATATGTGAACCTCTGTGATGGAGTGAGATCAGGTGCCCGGAGAGAGTGAGCATCTCCTGCTTGCTATCAACACCCGTCACATATACCCAGTAGAAATAGTCAAATCGTGTAAATTCCATATGTATTTATATATGGAGAAGTCAAAGTAGGTAACCTTCTAGTATACAAGGTGTCAAATCTGTGTAAAATGATCGGAATCGGTCTCAGTCCAGAATATCATTTAAAAGTCTGGATAACGAGATATCATATGGAGTAATTAGAATCTCGTAACGACCATAGAGCTTCCTCAGTGACGTTGCTAGTCTAGCACATATATAACCCTGGTTGAGCAGCTTAACTGAAAGTCGCCCAGCCCTCAGAACAAAGTCATTGTAATTTGAACATGCTCTGGAATAACGTATTAACTGAGATATGAATACGCCGTATGCGGGCGATGATGGAATGTTGCTACTTATGAAAGGAAAGTTTGTGATAGCGAAATTGAAATCGTCACGTTTGTCATAGAGTGAGATGTTCAATTGACCATTAATGTCGAAAGACAACATAATATCTAAATACGAAGTAGAATTCCTACTTTCTGTGGCTTCTTTGACCTCCAGTTCACTTGGACAGATGATGCTAAGGTAATCCGCGAATGAACGATTATTAATTGAAAGCAAATGGTTGCCCAAAAAAGTCCGAAAATCCAAAGTACTTCAGACAGACGGACAGATATATGTAGACGGAGTGGAAACCTATAGTCCACACCGGTTTAACCGATGGTGGACTAATAAAGTAGAAACTATTATCGGATAACCTTCATTGCTAAGACAGGCTTAACGTTTTACCAAAGATGTTTCACCTATACCGGTATGGCGAGGGCGAAATTTGACGCATGATTGTCTCGAGCCAGATTTGACGAAGTACCATGGTTGTCTCAACCACATGGCGACGACCAGATTTCACGTTTTACCAGGAATACTTAACCTATACGGCGAGGACAAGATTTAACGCATTGTCAGGATTATATATATATATATATATATATATATATATATATATATATATATATATATATATATATATATATATATATATATATATATATATATATATATATATGTGTGTGTGTGTGTGTGTGTGTGTGTGTGTGTGTGTGTGTATAAGTCGGCCTAGTGGTATCGCGCTCGCCTCCTGATCGGAAGGCCGGGGTTTTAGTCCCGCTCTGGTCATGCCGGTGACCTGTCTTTCGGATGTGACAGTAAAAACCGAGGCGCCGTGTCGTGGTATTCACGGCACGTTAAAGATCACTCACTGCCTCGGATGGGTCCGTTGTAAAGGTCAAAATTTGTATGCCCCGCATCAGGCAGATGCCGTCGCCACATACGTGAAATATTCGTGGTGTAACGTTAAACAAAAAATCAATCAATTAATCTCACTTATATAACAACAGCCGGATTTAATGCATTATCAGGATTGTATCATTTATATGTCCTGATTTAAGTTGTGAATGAAACCGAAAAACCTGGTAAAATCCACCTTATTACAGTCGGTCCAGTCGGTCATACCTCACATTTCCTGAGAAGTGATCGAATCGAAACATTATTAACTAAATAATACAATTCTTCAACCAACTTTTTCAGACATGCAAAGGAAGTCAATATCGAAGAAGTACCAAACCGTTAATCATTCTCAAAGTCCAAGGACATATACAAAATCGTGTAAGTTTCAAAAAGGAAAGATAATTTGAGCTCGAGGCTTCAGTTTTGGATGGAAGTCTAATTCCTGTCGCGTAACCAGAGCCTGAAATAAAGGTAATCATGTAAATGAGTCAATGATGCTTATAATTAGGCATTAAACGTACAGCGTTTCTTTCGTTCTGACCCCGATATAGTGTTAGAAACAGAGGGTTTTTTTCTGGCGATGCGTTAGCAGCAGAAATATCTAAGACCTGAGAACTCCAGACGTTCAGCACTTCTGTTATTAACATCATCACTGAGGAACATGCTTCAAAACAGCTCGTCTCATACAGTAACATGCTGGGCTCATGACCAAGTGACTCTGGGTTTGATTCCAACCGACTTCTTGTTTTATTTTCGAGACGAGACATTCTATACCGAGGTTTCGTATCACCAGGCATGTTACGTTGACAAGTAAAATATCCCTTACTGCTTCAATTTGGTCCTACAGTATTTCATTGGATTTTTTCTGTGAACTGCTTCAGGCACATCCCGCCATTACATTGTAACATAATCTTGAGTTTACTATAACAAGAAATAAAAAACACAACAAGAAAAAAGTATCACTTTTCAAAACGAGAAGACCATTATGTATATGAGGTTGGAATTAATTTTATCCAGCAAGTTCATGAAACATACACATTAAGAATCGTGTATGTTTGATTCTAACCATAAATTAATCGTTCTGCAGGACCTTCTTGTTGATAAACAATTTACATATATTCTCAGCAAATACATGTAACCATATGTAACAGAAACAATTCGGATAGATCCGGCAGAGAACAGGTGAAAACACAATACTAGTTAACGGAGTTGATACAATAAGGAAATATGAATATATTTCATCAATATGAATAAAAGGTCGAATACCAATGAAGTTTATGCAACACCACTTACCAGTCCTTTCCGTCTAAAAAGGCTATATATACAATATAACATTAAGCATACCTGTAAATTATGTTCTTTTATTGCTTTATTCCGAACTTACGATTTTTAAGCCGCTATTCTAACAGTTTTGTTTTTTGTTCTGGATGCTTTATTCAAAATGGCGTACATTCTAATAGTTTATTCTTTACAGTTTAACCCCTCTCTCCTTTCCCAAACGCCACTTTCTTTTTAAAGTTTAGAAAAAAACGCTTTAACATTTATATACACAAGACATAAGGATGTACTTATGCCCAAGTAATATCAATTCAATTCAATATCTTTATTCTCATAAAATGCAAATATAAATAACAGTGTAGAGAACATATACAATATATACAAATATACAGTACATAAATATCAGCACATGCGGAAGGAGATAATTAACCTGGAGGTTGGACTCTGTCCTTAATAAAAGAAATAAACTTACATAATTTAAACTGCAGAATGCTATCTTTTGAGTTGAAAAAAATATTATATTTAAATGTATTTGGATTAACATAGTAAATTTAAGGCAAACACTTTTTTCTAAATACCTTATTTCAGTATTATTACATATACAAATATAATGGTACTCATCACTAATTTCATTTAATTCACACAGTGTGCATTTACGCTCAGATCTTGGGACATTGTACCATCTACCAGTTTCAATTGGTAGTTTGATGTTACAACATCTATATTTACACAATAGTTTTGCATTTTTTTGAAGGAAGTGAAAGTAAATAACTTTCAATCATCATTTATCAATCATGCACATATAACGTAGGACATTCTAAACCATTTAAACCATTAGGCACCGTCCATTTGATATTCTGGGCGGAGGTCTGGGAATTTTTGAAAAAGAAAATTCTTGCCCTGATTTTGATTTAAAAAAATCTTGCCCAGTAACACAGTGAAAAATAATCTGTCTCCAGTAGACCAGTGTAATCTAAAATCATATTTTGGAAAAAATCAGTAGATAAAATTCAATTTTTCCTGGCGAGCTTCGGTAATTATACATAATACTACAATGTATATTATTATGATCTTTTGTTCTTCATCACTTCAATCATGGACAAACATACATGTATCATATTTGTTACTTAAACGTAATGACAAGATTTAGCAGCAGATAGTTGGGATTTCTATGGGTACTAACTGCCCATCCCTTACAGCAGATAGTTGGGATATCTATGGGTACTAACTGCCCATCCCTTACAGCAGATAGTTGGGATTTCTATGGGTACTAACTGCCCATCCCTTACAGCAGATAGTTGGGATATCTATGGGTACTAACTGCCCATCCCTTACAGCAGATAGTTGGGATATCTATGGGTACTAACTGCCCATTCCTTACAGCAGATAGTTGGGATTTCTATGGGTACTAACTGCCCATCCCTTACAGCAGATAGTTGGGATTTCTATGGGTACTAACTGCCCATCCCTTACAGCAGATAGTTGGGATTTCTATGGGTACTAACTGCCCATCCCTTACAGCAGATAGTTGGGATTTCTGTGGGTACTAACTGCCCATCCCTTACAGCAGATAGTTGGGATTTCTATGGGTACTAACTGCCCATCCCTTACAGCAGATAGTTGGGATTTCTATGGGTACTAACTGCCCATCCCTTACAGCAGATAGTTGGGATTTCTATGGGTACTAACTGCCCATCCCTTACAGCAGATAGTTGGGATTTCTGTGGGTACTAACTGCCCATCCCTTACAGCAGATAGTTGGGATTTCTGTGGGTACTAACTGCCCATCCCTTACAGCAGATAGTTGGGATTTCTATGGGTACTAACTGCCCATCCCTTACAGCAGATAGTTGGGATTTCTATGGGTACTAACTGCCCATCCCTTACAGCAGATAGTTGGGATTTCTATGGGTACTAACTGCCCATCCCTTACAGCAGATAGTTGGGATTTCTATGGGTACTAACTGCCCATCCCTTACAGCAGATAGTTGGGATTTCTATGGGTACTAACTGCCCATCCCTTACAGCAGATAGTTGGGATTTCTATGGGTACTAACTGCCCATCCCTTACAGCAGATAGTTGGGATTTCTATGGGTACTAACTGCCCATTCCTTACAGCAGATAGTTGGGATATCTATGGGTACTAACTGCCCATCCCTTACAGCAGATAGTTGGGATATCTATGGGTACTAACTGCCCATTCCTTACAGCAGATAGTTGGGATATCTATGGGTACTAACTGCCCATTCCTTACAGCAGATAGTTGGGATATCTATGGGTACTAACTGCCCATTCCTTACAGCAGATAGTTGGGATTTCTATGGGTACTAACTGCCCATCCCTTACAGCAGATAGTTGGGATTTCTATGGGTACTAGCTGCCCATCCCTTACAGCAGATAGTTGGGATTTCTATGGGTACTAACTGCCCATCCCTTACAGCAGATAGTTGGGATTTCTATGGGTACTAACTGCCCATCCCTTACAGCAGATAGTTGGGATTTCTATGGGTACTAACTGCCCATCCCTTACAGCAGATAGTTGGGATATCTATGGGTACTAACTGCCCATCCCTTACAGCAGATAGTTGGGATATCTATGGGTACTAACTGCCCATTCCTTACAGCAGATAGTTGGGATATCTATGGGTACTAACTGCCCATTCCTTACAGCAGATAGTTGGGATATCTATGGGTACTAACTGCCCATTCCTTACAGCAGATAGTTGGGATATCTATGGGTACTAACTGCCCATCCCTTACAGCAGATAGTTGGGATATCTATGGGTACTAACTGCCCATCCCTTACAGCAGATAGTTGGGATATCTATGGGTACTAACTGCCCATTCCTTACAGCAGATAGTTGGGATTTCTATGGGTACTAACTGCCCATCCCTTACAGCAGATAGTTGGGATTTCTATGGGTACTAACTGCCCATCCCTTACAGCAGATAGTTGGGATTTCTATGGGTACTAACTGCCCATCCCTTACAGCAGATAGTTGGGATTTCTATGGGTACTAACTGCCCATCCCTTACAGCAGATAGTTGGGATTTCTATGGGTACTAACTGCCCATCCCTTACAGCAGATAGTTGGGATTTCTATGGGTACTAACTGCCCATCCCTTACAGCAGATAGTTGGGATTTCTATGGGTACTAACTGCCCATCCCTTACAGCAGATAGTTGGGATTTCTATGGGTACTAACTGCCCATCCCTTACAGCAGATAGTTGGGATTTCTATGGGTACTAACTGCCCATCCCTTACAGCACATAGTTGGGATATCTATGGGTACTAACTGCCCATCCCTTACAGCAGATAGTTGGGATTTCTATGGGTACTAACTGCCCATCCCTTACAGCAGATAGTTGGGATTTCTATGGGTACTAACTGCCCATCCCTTACAGCAGATAGTTGGGATTTCTATGGGTACTAACTGCCCATCCCTTACAGCAGATTTGTTTCTATAATGTTATGTGAGGGATTTCATGCATTCTGTTAAAAGATCTAACCGTTTCAACGTTATTGAGTTGTTCAGTGATACCTCTAGCTAGATACATATACATGTATCTTGACGCCATCTTAGTTATCGATAACCCTGAGTCTGAAATATACATTGCTGACATATACCTACCTGAACTTCATTTAAAAAAAAAAGACAATTATACGTTATGATAAATAACAATAAAATTCAAATATTTACGATAAACGTGACGACTTTAAATTTTCTCTTGTAAATTTCCCTTATTTACCGGTAGATGGTCACAAATATTCCTTAATTTCCCTTATTTACCGGCAGATGGTCACATATATTCCTTAATTTCCCTTATTTACCTGCAGATGGTCACAAATATTTCTTAATTTCCCTTATTTACCTGCAGATGGTCACATATATTCCTTAATTTCCCTTATTTACCGGCAGATGGTCACATATATTCCTTAATTTCCCTTATTTACCGGCAGATGGTCACATATATTCCTTAATTTCCATCATAGGATACTAACATAATAATTCAGTTGGTTCGATTTGCCAAAGCCTGGACTAAACGTTTTGACTTCCACAAAAAAAAAAAAAAAAAAATACAAATAACATTGGAACTTTAAACTCAGGGTTATAAGTTTCATAAACTTAGAAAAACCTTTGTATATATATATATTTTTTCGGTCTTATTCAGAACTTTTATCAAAATTCGGAAATATAACTTTTGCAACAATATGTATCCAATGGAATATCTCATTCCATTTACTAAGGTGATCATGTTTACAATCTCAGGAGGGTATAAGGGTCTGAAAATTTATCTCGTCGTGTTCCAAAATATTGAAATTCCTTCGTTATCCACAATATGACCCAGAGATCATCAAAAAGACAATAAGTCTTGTATTGGCCTTTCTACAGTCCTATACAGATTTCTTATTTGAACGCTGCGAGCTGAATAATAGGGCGGTGGGGACTATATGATGGGCGTTGTTGAAGCCTTATTCATAGGAGAAATGGTCCTGAACCTCATTCTCTGACTGTTGGTTGGGACTCCTACAGATCAAGGGTCTGTGCTCGCTTCCAGATCTGCAGAGCATGGTTTACTCATATCAATGTCAATTTATATTTTAAATCTTTTGAAATATTGGTCTTACTCTGCATTACTATACATGCTTATATGTTTATGACTTTTCAACTTAAGAAATTTGTCGATTCTTGCTCTCTTTATGGAGGATTATTTATTGATTTTTAAATGTGTGTCCTTTGATTATACTGCTTTTGTGGTGAGTGGGAAGAGGGCGGTCCGTAAAGCAGTTAACCACACCAAATGAATGGCTACTGTTATATCAATTGAGCGTGCACAGTCGGTATCACAACTGCACTTCAATCGAAAGTTTTTGTGATGGTCTAATGTGGTTTTTTCTTCTTAAAATTATTACATTATTAGCAGTGCATTTCCGTGATCACTTCTGCCATTATGGCCGGGTCCGACGCTTTTATCTTTTCCTTTGAGTACTGTAATGTTTGTACTGGATATATGCCAAAAACAGTTCATGAGGGGCGGACAGGGGGTAGCCGTCTCCCCCTTGCACCTCTTCCATCTCCTACCTCGTTCCCTCCTTCCTTCCCCTCCCGACCCTTGTCTCCCCCTCATTTCATATCGTCGGTGAAAATACAAAATACATGACATCAGCATGATGGACAAAAAGCGTATAACACAGCTGGGACAGGTTTGACTGTGCAAAAGAATGGACCACTCCCCGCATCAGGATATAGACAGAATACTGCTATACACATCTTAGGTGTATAAAGTGGTGAATAAAGGAGAATTGTGTCAAAATGACGGAGCTTATTATGAATTTTTTATTTTATACAACAATACTGTATTAGTGAAATAATTTCTTGGTTTGGCTCTACTGGAAAAAAAAATTACCATACCCCAAGGTTGAGGAAAAAATAATCTGACCGGAATGAGAAACCCAACCCCTCTCCCCTAAATTTTCATATGGACGGTGTCTTATTCAGTGTTGACCTGGACACAATCTTCCTGCAGTGTTTCTATGGGATGCTTCTAAATGTTTCCTTCAGATGTAAGGTCTGTGATGAAGGTGTTGTGTTTATTGCCTTTGCAAAGTGTATCAAGTACCATTGATGAAATCCTAAATATTCACGTTATCTACTAGATATAAACGTGTTTACTCATTTGGTGAACGGGGAATCTCACAAACTACTTCCTTTGCCAATGAGAGATGAACTATACATACCCTTGACAGCGATATAATGCGACATACTTTTAAGACGATAGCTTACAAATGTACACATCATGTTTAAGTTCAACTTTCTGTACCCACTACTGACTTAAAATTACAATGGTGTACAAAACATTTTTCTTTTCTTTTTTTTTGTTTTTTAAATATTTCTTTTTTCATTTATTATTATTATTATTATTATTATTATTATTATTATTATTATTATTATTATTATTTTTGCTTTGGGGGCAGGGGGTTGTTTTGGGGACGGTATTTTAGTTTTGTTTTTGGGGTTGTTGTTGTTGTTGACGATGTTGTTGTTGTTGTTGCCTTTGCTATTGACGGCAACTGCTTGTTACTTAACCTCAAGGAAGGATCTTTATGTAACACGGAGCTTCGACTTATACCGTATTTTCCAGGGATAGATGGAGTGACAGAAAAAGATAATCTCTTAAGAAACGCACTACCCGACAGCCGGGATCCAACAGATGTATCCATTAACTTGGAATACTTCGCAATGGAAATGGGGAGATACATGTGCATCAGAGTTCTAGATTTAATCATGTTAAGACGAGGTTATACCGAAGGAGGAAATGGAACACAAAATCAGAAGGAGAGGATATATAGACAGCATGCATATGTGAACAACACAAGATGTACTTTTGAAATTTTGGTGTTAGGTTAACTCAGATAGACCCAATGAAATCCGTGTATCAACAAATCTGGTTATTCACAACTGCTAGACGTAGATGTAGAGAAATATGATGTATTACTCTCCATGTACACCATTTTAATCCACGCTATCTATTAACACAGAAATACATTAATAACAATTCATTTAATTCGAAATCCCATAAATGTGGATTTTCTTCGTCCATAAAGTTTAACTTCAGTCTGGTCTATAGGGGTCCTCACGAACACTTTTTCTCCGATCTGTAAGTTATAGATAATTCCCGGTGAACACTGATAAGATTTTATTCGTCTGGAGGAAGGATGTACCCTCATTACTACTGTGTCATTCACAACAAGTTCCGACACCATCTGTCTCATCTTATCAGAAATTATTGATACTGCAAAAAAGTATTCCCCACTCAGTGGACACGTGAACACTCCTGTTTTGAAGTCATATCCTACACCATTATTGAGTACCACTTCATCAAATCGGATCGTTTCATTGGCTTGTTGATTAGGGCGATCCCGGAGCACGTGAGCAGTGAATGCTATGTTGCCAAGATTTTTCTCACCAATCACTGAAGAAAAAGAAAAGATAATATATATAAAGTAGCATATTAAATTCATTCTGATACGGCAAATGCACATCTATGCAATATCACTGCAAATTATGCATATGCAAATTACTAGCTGTTAAAAATATAAACGAGACCAAATATCGTATATTTTGTCATTATAATTTACGACAATTTTTTTCAATCTTTGGAAATTAACAATATTACAGAAGAGAAGACATCTGACCATTAAATATTATAATAGTCAAATAAACACAGAAAACGACATTACAAAAATATTCGATTGTACTGCAATTACGATACCGACTTAGGACGGTCAATCAAAAAAACAAACGTCACTCAATTGGTGTGGTTAACCGGTTTACGAGCACACACCTTCCGACTCTCCGTAAAAGTAGCACCATCAAAGGACAAGCGTTTAAAAATTCGTATAGAAACGACAAGATAATATATATTCTACACTTCAATCGGTATATCTTTAAAAAGGAGTTCATTCTAAGTAATTTATAACACTTAGAAATAAAGTCCTCTTGGTTTTCATGAATTTAATGATGATATTTTATACCACAGAGATATATAATGCTCTTCTAGATGTTTGTTAGGAACACAGCTAATGACATTCTTGTCTCATGTTTAATCAAGAAATGTGCCAACAGATTACGGTTGTTATAGATTCTACATCACCTTGAACGTGTGTTTCAAGGTCAAATAATTCGGTGTCTGTTTCATTATATTTTGAAATAAAATAACCTTTTTAATATATATTTTTGTAATATCGAGCCCTAAGAAAATTAACGTTTTATGATATACTCAGAATGTAAATGTAACATTCAACATGGTTGCTGTCAATATGAAAAAATGTATGAAAAGGGGCAAAATTTCTACAAAATGACCACGTTATAATACAACTAACACTTTTTCATTGGCGTTTTAGTTGACATTAAAAAGGAAAGTCGAAGTCACTATACAACACAGACATTAACAATTGATGTATTTGATTATAATATGTAGCGAACATGAGACTCCTGCAGCAACTTTTCTGGATATCAAATACTAGTATGAGACTCCTGCGATAGTTTTCCTGGATATTATCAAATATGAGGCTCATGCAGCATCTTTCCTAGATTTTATCAAACATGAGACTGCCACAGCAACTTCACTAGATATCATCAAAAACTGTCGAACATGCATAGTATGTTCTGAATTGTTATAAGTCTGAAATTTGCTCCATGGAATTTTCTTAAATAAGCACATTTTTCAATCAAACAAATCAAAAGTAAACCAGTTATAAATAAACACTACATCCGGGCATGATATTCAAACAGCTCACCTATCCACATCCTTCAACGCATGGATCATTAAATTTCCTATTTAGAATGTAAAATACTTTATTGCACATGTATCATCATCTTGGATTGTAAAGCTCAAACAATATACTTATTTCATATTTTGTATGATACAAGGGGCCTAAACTTGGGATTGTAAAGCTCAGACAATATACTCATTTTTTATATGATACAAGTTGGATTGTAAAGCTCGGACAATATACTTATTTCACATTTTATATGATACGAGGGGCCTAAACTTGGGATTGTAAAGCTCAGACAATATACTTATTTCATATTTGATATGATACAAGGAGCCTAATGCCCGATAAATTACATTTTCCCGGAAATTTCATTATGCAGTCAATGTTTGGATTGTTGCGCCATTATTAAGTAACGCAACTTTGAGCGGCAAAACATCATTTGTTGGGTAATAAATTTGAGAGAAAATTTATAAGAAGTAGGTCTATTGATTTGATTCGGTCATATGCATGAGCATCGTCAATCTAGTAATATGCATTTAAAAGAACTTTTTTCTGGTAAACTTTACCACGCTTGAAATGGATCCTTTACTATTACCGCGGAACTGACATTTTGGTTTGCAAATGATAGCGTATACCGTAGATCTAGTTTTTGGCGTCATAACGAAAAATTAATTGTTGCTGACGTCATCTTGCGGGAAAACGCAGATATATGATGTTGCCAACCAAAATGTCACTCCCGCAGTAATAGTGAAAGAGTCTATAGAAAAATATTCTCAGGTCTTGAACCATGGTCTTCACAATGTCAGAGCTTTGTGATTTCGTCCCTCAAACAAACTCTAGACAAAAGTGGTCATTAAAAAAATTCCAATTTTGATTGATGTAAGGGCATAATACCAGACAACCCACTTTTTGCCAGATTTTTAAGTATTATGTTGAATCTTGGATTGTGACGTCACAGTAATTTCACGCAAATTTGGAACTGAAGAAATAGAAAGTTATGAATGAATGCATGTTCCTGCATTTGAAATCCGAAGAGAGCAATTTCATTGGACGATTTATTTCAGAAAGTACGTACTGTTTAATCACAACCCCAGCTTTTGAATACCGACTTTTCTCAAGGGATTGTATGAGGGACAAAGCGGGATAATCCCGTTGCTCCGACACTTTTTACTTCGACATAGAATAACTCCGACGCTTTTTACTCCGACAGTTTTAATTCCGACACTTTTAATTCCACGCTTTTTACTCAGACACTTTTAACTCCGACGCTTTTTACTACGACAAATTTTAAATGTTTATTTATATGGCGATTTTGATGAAATGATACCATAATATGATACTACCATAAAGGTTATAATAGGTTAAGGTAAATGTACTAATATTTTGTAACATTACAGGAAAATGCGCCGTTGGAGCCAGCGCCCCTTTTTCCGAGAGGAGGGGGTTATAGGGTGCATTCTGTCGATTGCCCCCCCCCCCCAAAAAAACAAAAAAAAACCCCAAAAAACCGCGGCATTTTCTTTGAAAGGAGGAGGATATATTTACACGAAACCATATATCACTTCAGAAATTCTGTTTTGAATAAAAAATCACATAAATATAAAAACATATTTACGTCACTTCTATGATGATGTTTTTTTCCAAATACAATCTCTTTATTTAATGTTATTATGAAATTCGTTAAGCATATATCACCCAGTATCTGAAATAATTGTGTATTAATCTATAGAATGATTATAATTTCACTATTTACCCTCCTTTTTCGCAATGATGCATTTTATCAAACAAAAGATTCAAGTTTTTTTCCCAAATTCATACTACATATGTCAGTCCATTTCGATCAAGTAACATGAAAGGAATTAATTGCATTGATTTGTTGATCTAGATATTTGTATCTGTTTGTAAATCATAAAACAACATGAAATTGACAAAAACAACAACAAAGCACTCTTACGCATTTAGTTGCAAGAACCTCCCATTTTTTCTGTTTCGACTAGTCTAAACGTTCTATCATCCTATTGCGCTTTTATACAATGTTACAGCATTCAAGCATCGAGACAGACTTTTTTCGGACACTATATGTGATAGGACCTATCGCGCTGCTTTGCTATTGTTATGTGATAGCGCAATTGTGCAATAGCGCATATTCGTGATAACGCGTTTGAAAGAATACATGTTAGATCAATTTTATTCCAATAGCATCTCCACGGACGTTGATGAAATATTCTTAATTGGGCAACTTGTGTCAGGCACATAAAAAAAACCCCGCACGTTTATTGTGTGGTCATGGAACACATGTTTAATACAATATTACAATATTTTGAAGCTAGGCATTGTAATGTACGGTCTTAAGGCCCTGTCACACGGGGATCTTGGGCCAACGTATGATGAACGACCAGCTAATTTTCCAACACGTCGACGAACGTTGATGGACGTCGAGTAAGTTTTGTGATCACTGTGTGGTCGCTTTCTTGTCGTTTCTTGAACGTCGGAGGACGTTGGCATGCGTTGTGATCGCTGTCCAGCGTCTAAATGTAAGTTATGTGGTCGTTATGAGGTTGCCCAGCACACGCTAGACACGCGTTACTGTGCGCTGTGCAGTCGTTCTTCGTAACTTTATAAACACGTTGCGAGGTCGCCGATAATTCCAACGAGTGTGTAACGATAAGGGAGCGCATGCCTAACGCTTACACAAAGACCGCGTAGAGATAGTCTGGTGTCCTGAAACGTCATCAACGTGTGCCAAACGACAGCGTAACGACTTTGACGTGTACCTAACGTTCTGAGAACGACCTTAACGTATTGTTGATATTGAATGACTTTTTACTATTAGGTGAATAAAATGAAGGTTTGCTGTAGTACTGCATGTTTCTAAAATCGTGGAACCAAATTTTTCTCTAAGGTACTTAAAACTAGCTATTTTATATCATCAAAACAATATCAGGGATTTACCTTTGTATATTATGAGAAAACAAGAATGAAGTGTCGGATACACTGGGTGAGAATATGGATTGCCAGGAGAGAAGAGTTTGGAATCTACGATCAACTCATGGTCGAACTTAGAGCAGCGGATCCCGCCTCATTTATTAACTTTCTTTGCATGCCTCCGTCAATGTTTGATGAACTTCAATATCGATAAGTTGTTCGAACGTTGTAGGTCGTTGTCAAGTCGTTAGACAAATGTTGCGAGGTCGCTGGTTACGCATTATGTCTTATGAGAACGTTAACAGGTAAATTGAAAAATAGTTTGAACAATATCTATGTGTTGGGCATACGCTGTCATCGTCGGGCGAACGTTGTTTATGCGTTACACAGACGTTCTCTGTGTGCGTTGAAAACGTTACTGCATATTGAGTTTTCGGGCCACATCCCAACGTTTGCCAGTGTGTTGCATTAAAATGAAGTCGTTTCTCATGCATTGGCTTAAAAAATCCCAATGAGACAGGGCCTTTATAGTTATGGTAAAAATACATAAAAATACTAACGTGTTATTGGTTTCATGATTGATACACGTATCACCTGTCCTTATGTCGGAGTATAATATATAAAATTGTCGGAGTAAAAAGTGTCGGAGCAAAAAGTGTCGGAGTAAAAAGCGTCGGAGTTAAAAGTGTCGGAGTAAAAAGCGTCGGAGTAAAAAGTGTCGGAGCACTTGGACGGCCCCGACAAAGCTTTGACATTGTCAATGAAGATGGAAAATATAAAATGTGTACACTGTATCAATTGAACCAATATGTAGTTATAAATCAGTTCATCATCGCGTCTTCTGTATTCAAGAGTATACGACATACTTGTTGATTTAATGTACAGACGTCGGGAACGACGGAACCGTATTGTCTGAAGTTCAGACTTGTTTAAAAAATACATGAACACATTTATATTCATATTTTACTAATACAAACATTTATGGGTATGATCCAAATAAGCGGTATTTGAAGATGTTACGATTAAAAACTGTAACAAAACACGCTGACCTGGACAATAAATGTAAAATCTTGATCTAGTATATAAAACATCATTGTCGAATTCCATAGCTCATTAAATCATTATATTTAATTATATTATTACAAATGAAAGATGTATGTATGTGTACTTGGCTGAGGAAAGTGTAACCAATTAATGCAACATCTTTCATCGACTCTTTCACTTTTGTCCTTCACCTTGTACTACTTCCAGTTAGGGCACTTAAAAGTCACGCGATTTCTTGTTCACAATGTCAGATTTCCGATACAAGCTTCCATTTACAGTTTAGTCCTCTATATTTTTAAATTAGGAGAAAGTTTCAATGGAAATAGTGTCCCTTACATTGTAGGAATGTGCATTAATTGATGACGGTATAACAAAATGACAAAACAAAGAAAGATTGGTGTTTTCTTTGGGGCGGGGGTGTTAAATAACTCACATTAACAAAAATATTGTATGAATTGTATGTAATATACCATTTTACATTTAAGGGAGAGAAGTGAACGACAACTCTGTAATATTCAACAATTGTTCAGTTACATTGCAACATGAAAGCAGTAGGTTAGACAGATAGATAGTTTATTACCAAAAGCACCTGCTTATAGGTTTATGAATACAACATCTAGGTAATCAACCTTTTAAACACAGTGGCACAATCCCAGAATCTACCCAGATCCCATCAATCTACCCAGATCCCATGCATCGTAAACTAGTTTACTTAACCATCACATCAAATATGTTCCTTAACTCTTTAAGGAGACTGTGTAAATAAATCTGTTCAAAAGAGAAGTAGACGATTCCGGACTTCTCAAACATTAAAAAAGCGTTAATAAATAGAACGAGCGAGAATATGAGTAAGGAATTAGTATCTTATGGTTACGTTTTGAAGTGCATCATTTTATGGTCTCCTTTACCGCTCTCATAAAGTGAAACCTAAGATGACACAAACAAGCTCATATCCGCAGACCACAAAGCACAAACATGCTATCCCTTAACTGAAAGAACATTTTCAAAACATTATCGAGATCCGTACGGACACAGAATTGTTAGACTAGCTTACATTTTCGTTATTGTCATGGTTGGGAATAGCGTACTTGATCTGAGGACTGGTTCGAATCTTTCTATGAGTGACCAGTTTTTCTGATAAGGCCCAAGCCTCTGTGTCTCGATACGAGTTGAGACCCTAAAGAACTCTCCTTATTCGGTCCATTTTCTGTACAAACTCACCGGGCATGTACCGTTCATAATCCGTACACCAGTGCCTTGTTATATTGAACAGAAGCCGGTGTGGACCAGTGGATGACGTGCTTAGCTCCTGACCGAGAGGTCCCGAATTCGACTCCCACCGTTGGCAGACCGGTGTCCTGTCTCTCGGATGAGACAGTAAAAACCGAGGTCCCGTGTCACGGTAGGCATGGTACAGTAAAAACCGAGGTCCCGTGTCACGGTAGGCATGGTACAGTAAAAACCGAGGTTCCGTGTCACGGTAGGCGTGGTACAGTAAAAACCGAGGCCCAGTGTCACGGTGGGCGTGGTACAGTTAAAACCGAGGTCCCGTGTCACGGTAGGCATGGTACAGTAAAAACCGAGGTCCCGTATCACATTAGGAGTGGCACGTAAAAATCCCTCACTGCTATGGGTGCGTCCGTTGCAAAGTATATATAAATTTCTGTGCATTGCATCACGCAGATGCCGTCACCATATACGTGAAATAACCTTGGAGTGACGTAAAACAACATTCAGTCGGTCTATATTGAACTTTGTATCAAAGTCTGAAAATGCACTGTTTCGGTATGCACTATTCGCTATCTTCCTGATGTTACAAGCTTTTAATAAAATTTGTATGAATTGATAAGTTTTATGTACGTGTACGTTATTAAATCAATGTAAATATTAGGCCTACCAAAAACTGCTGAATCATATTACTATACATGTATACATATACCTTAATAACTGAATAAGCGTGTAGGCAGTAAATATTTAAATCTAATAGCATTCATGGCAGAGTAACGTTATTTAAGTCTCTGTCCAAAAAAGAAATGCATGCACATGTATCTAATGGGAGGTTTGCGCTTCCTGGACGACAGTGTCGACATGCTTTAGCACACACGTTATCGTGTACACATGAATGCATTATGTAATATTTTATCCATTCCAATTCATACTGATGCATATACATGTACCAAGTGAATTCATGAAAATAGCAAATAATTCATCCCCTATCAAGAAATGTAATATCAAGACAGATCTACCCCCACCTACCTTCTGATGAACTGAAAGTAGACTTAAGTCGCCTTTCCATTGACAGCAACAAGTTGTTTTGAAAAGTGTTGCCAGTTTTAGTAACGCATCGCTGGCGATATATACACGAGTGTCTTATTACATATTAAACTGGGTAGGTGAAAGTAGATGATAAAATATCTTATGTATGTTGATCGATTTAGCTGTCACCGACGGGGAATTTATCAGCAAAAAGTAAACACGACTGCACAGTTATCAGGGATTTCATGTAGATAAAGACAAGACATCAAATTTATTACACTTATAACGAGCATAAAACGTCTAAGTGGTTACTTTGCATAAATACATGTACAACATGATATAAAAATTATACTGTTTGAAGAGAGGTAACCCAAACTATCAAAATAAAAAATTAATGCAACTATTTCCTTCTTAAATGTTCTAAGATATTTTTACACAATTGAGTTGATGAATGACCGTTATTTAACTTTATATTGTCATTTTATAGATTTGTTTTTTTTTTTTTCAGTTTATCTAACACTTTGGTAATGGGGTTACATAGTTTTCCTTATCTGATACTCTTTGTATATATTTCCTATTAGCGCCTATATCAGCTTAGTTGATTAATGCGAATCACACTTTACGTCATATTATTGGATGGTTCAGTTAATGAACAGTTGAAAATGGCTGTTATACTCAGTAAATATTTTAAACAATTAATATTATGTCCTACTTTAGCGAGAAAAGGGGGGGGGGGGGGGGCATAACCACGACATATCCACAGACTTTTGATAAATTACTTTTCTCAGTACTTTTGTCACAAAAAGGTAAACACATTTCACAAGATTACGTTTTTGGAAAATATGTCTGAGGCAAAATTTTAAATTCGTGTCTGGATAGTAAACAAATTTATTTTCATGATATGCATTCAAAAGTAGGTTACATACATACATATTCATAAACATGCAGAGGGACGGGGTTGGTGTATTGGATAGGTTCTTCGCTTGCGGTATAAGCTGAGTTCGATTCCCGTCATGAGTGAAAATTGTTGAAGCGAGGTAACAACAATTAATTTAATTTAAAATGTTACATATTTGACTGGGTGTGTCTGTCTATTCATCATGAACAGCATACTAAACGTCAATATGACTTGAGGACGAGTCACGAGATCCGTCACCTTTAAGTGCACACACGTAACGTCACGTCAATATTGGAATATGATTAACGCAACGCGTGCCTGCAGGTAAATAATATTGCTAATGGAAATAACTTCCAAAACGTAACTGTAAAATATTTGTACTTAAACTGCGAATTAAAGAGATTAAGTATTAAAATATTCTAAAACTATACCCAGAAATGAATGTACTCACCAAGAGAATGCCGCGACATTAGCTCACGTCTTCTGATGGGCAGATTTGATACTCGTATAATTTTATCTAATTGACCTTGAATAAGATGTACACATAAATGATATCGTATTTAGTAGTACAGCTGTAGATAATAGCGTATTGCAATTTACATATCAAGAACATTACGGAAGTGGTCGTCAGTGGGAATGCTTTATCACTCCAATATGAAACAGCATCAAGGAAATACTCCTCCAGTCGGGAAATTACATTCATATAAACTTGAAATTCCACACTTCGTATTACTTAAGTACACACTTATAGTTTTCATGAACACTTTCTATTGTTTTGTCATTATAGATAAATAATAATAATATCAAACTGAAGAATTATGAAGAAATTTTTCTTGTGTGTGATGGATATTCACCAAACAAGAAGGCCAACGTGCATATAGTAAAGTCGGTGGCAAGTTCCACCGTGAATACAGTGGTCGTGAATCCGAAAACCACGAATACATTGTCGGTTTTCTAGCATTCCGTACTTCTTAAAGAACCACACTACTTCAAATGGGTCCGATGCAGGTCTTGGTTTGAGAACATCACTGTATCAGACAAACACAATATATCTAAAGAAATCTAAGTGAGTCAAACATTATTCAAAATACGCATTTACGAACAATCCACCAGTTTCACGTCTCCTCTCTGTGTTGCTTCCTCTGACCAAATTTCGAAAATACCCTCACTTGGTTTGTGCAACAGACGACAAATCCGCACAACAAAAAACATTGTAGGCGTTGGCTGTGGGATGATCTGAATTTCAAGAAGGAAAGATATCTTCAAGGAGATGTCTATTTTATTCGAAGCGCATTCATGGAATAACGCTACAGACGCGGATCTCCTTTAAGGTAAAACGCGATTTCCCCGAATTTTTAAAATTTTGACCAATCAGAGCTCATATTTTTCTAAGATCTACCCGAATCATGAGATAAGTACGTGCTGGACACTAAATCTTTAAACCAACAATTACCGGTAGTGCCAGAGAGATATTTCCTTATCAAAAGAACACTAAACTTTAAAGACGAAATCGCCGAAATCAATTAACAGTCAGAAAATAGAGTACATAGATGACACCATGTCAGAGGAAAGTTTGCTAAAAATAGTCGAAAAGTGTTTTATTACGCTAACTAAGAATTAAGAAAAGACCTAAGGTGAAGAAAAAAATCTTAAAGCTTTTAAAACTGAGAAATTCCTAAGCTTAAGTTAATACAAATAGAACTCCAATAAAATACGTCAATAAGGTATTTTGAATTTTTTTTTTTTACAAATATATAATAAAATTTAGAAAAACAGAAAATTACAGTTTCAAATATATTAAAGTTTTAACTTATAATTTTAATTTATTTGAATATAAGCATTATATATAAAAGTAAACTTTTTCTTCGTGACAATTCTATAAGGAACTATTACAAGAGTTATCGTTCTTATTTAGAGTGTTTTAAATTATCCTATTAATCAGGGACTTATATAGATATATAAGTCCCTGCATCAATATATTACTCACATAGTGTAGTGGAAACGTTTTCATAATATAGGACAGTTTATAATTTTTTTTTTATTTTAAATTAACTTAACTGATTTTGAAGTATGTCTCTTAAAAGAATCCCGAGGTAACAACATAAAAGTAGTACATGCTTTATTATAGATAGATAGATTGATTGATTACTATTTTACGTCATTCCACGATTATTCCACGTATATGGTGATGGCATCTGCCTGATGCATTGCATAGGAATTTAAACCTTTGCAACAGACCCACCCGAAGCAGTGAGGGATCTTTTACGTGCCACGCCTACCGTGACACGGGACCTCGGTTTTTACTGTCTCATCCGAAAGACAGAACACCAGTGTGCCCAGGGCAGGAGTCGAACCCGGGACCTCTCGATCACGAGCAGAGTACTTTATCCACTAGCCCACACCGGTTTTGCTATTTTATAGATAAACACGTCCTATGGATGTAAGGGATACGTTTAGTGGATATGTTATATGTTTTGGGATATGATGTCCACTTGGATATGATATTTATTTACACAAATGCCATGAATAAACCCGCCGCAAAGTTGGGGGGGGGGGGTTATATAGGAATCGTCTGTCTCCGTCTGTTCACTTGTCTGGGCCAAAACTTCTTAACCCCCCACCCCCCGGGTCGGATCTGGATAATATTTCACATAATTGTTGTCCATGACCCAAGGGTGTGTCATAGCAAAAAATCTTTGTCCCTGCCTTAACTTTTTACTGCCCACAATTGTTGTCTATGACCAAAGGGTGTGCTTCAAGGTCAAGGTCACAGTGCACAATAACTGGAATTACTTTTCGAGCCATAGCTTCTTCCTTATAAGTTGGAGGGAGATTATATTTCACACAATTGTTGTCCATGACCCATGGATGTGAGTAATGACCTTAAAACAAGGTCATTTCTTCAAGGTCAAGGTCACAGTGCATTAAAAACCAGAATTTCTGTTCGGGCCATAGCTTCTTCCTTATAAGTTGTAGGGGATAATATTTAACACAATTGTTGCCCATGACCCATGGGTGTGTCATGACCTTGAACCAAGGTAATATCTTCAAGGTCATAGTGCACAAAAAACTGGAATTCCTTTTCCGGTCATACCTTCTTCCTTGTACGTTGGTAGGAGATTATATCTCACACAACTGCTCTCCATGACCCAAGGGTTTGTCATGACCTTAAAACAAGGTCATATATACAAAGTCAAGGTCAGAGTGCACACATACCAGAATTCGTACTTTCATTGATTATGCCTAAGAATATACAAGTGGGACATCCATTACACTTATACCAGTCATGTATATTGGATCTTGAATTATTGTATGTTTCAACTATGTTGCTGCAGGAGTATTTGTTTCGTTAGGACAGCTCTAGTTTGTATAGTATTGTTCCTATAAGTCAAACAAGGATTGACTAGAACCTTAGTGGATCAGTGGCCGTATGTTTTCTGTTATACATTTATAGCAAATAGAGAATAAAGGAAAGGAAAGGGAAGGGATGATGTAATAGAAATTTAAACCCGAAATAAGCATATGTACATTATGAGTTATTTGAAAAAATATTAATAATAATCATACTAAAGAAACTAGCCTAGTCCAGAGGAAACAAAAAGACGATGGGTTACAGGAAACCAACTCCAGGCCTCGTGTCTCTAGAGATACGCAGCTATAGTGGTGCAAGAATGCCGGGTCGTTGCCGTCTCGATGCGTACCTATTAAGGACGAAAATATTCGTAATTTATCATTGGTGTCCCATAATATCACTAAAATGACATGAAACGAAAAACTTCTTTCTGTGACAAATCGTTTATTCAGAGTATGTACATCAATTAACATGAAAAAAGTGTTACATGTGAGTGTTTAATTATGTTCATTTACCAAACAAGTGATTAAATGCAGCTAATGAAAAGCATGATCTGTAACAAAAATGGGAATGACTGGCAGATACTGTGTATGACCGTGTAGTTCTCTCATCTCCCACCGCGTTATCTTGATCGGCTTCATTGTTATCTCCCTCGCTATCATCAAAGCTTGTACTGTTTTGAAGAACAAAAGGAGAATTTCGTGATAACGATTTGCTCTTCCATACAGCAAGTCGATATTTTGTTCCACCACGTGATCCATGATGTAAGCAGATGTCGAGACATTTTGAAAAGGCCGATGCCACACCGCTTGCGTCCACTGTCGTCATTTCTATGAGCAAAAATGTCATGTTTTCACTTAGCAATTATTGAATATTAAGAAAGTAATATGTACACCTCTGTCAAATCTGAGTTCAAGTCCCAGTGAGGGGAATTTGGAATTTCGTTCATGTACATGTATCTGCAAAAGTCAATGACGTGTTTGGTTATATTACCATTTGCTTTGACCGGAACTTCGACCCAGGTTTTACATAGGCGATTGAAATTCTAGGGCGAGTTTTAGCATGGTGCTTGTTTACCACATTCTCTAGAATGGTTGCTTACTAGACTTTATATATAAGAAACAATCCCACTCGAATCAAGTTTAAAGAGTTGTAATAAAACAGATGCTGGTTTAACTGAACAATTTGATTTTTATTTACAACTAAAGACATGGTACGAAGTTAAAACATATATCCTTTGATAGGTGTTTGAGACTAGGAGGTTATCATTTTTTAAAATATAGTGGTGCTATCCTGGAATCGAATCCAGATCGTCTTTACTGCAAGTCAAGCGCTTAAACACTACACCAAGCCTATCCAAAATGTTAATGTACAGTACTTTAATAATTTATTCTAAAAATCTTACACACCCTAACTATAACTGCAATCTAGCACATCATATATAATACACCCTAACTACATGTGACATCTAGCACATCATATATAATACACCCCAACTACATGTGCCATATAGCACATCATATAAAATACACCCTAAATACATGTGTCATCTAGCACATCATATATGATACAACCTAACTACATGTGCCATCTAGCACATCATATATAATACACCCTAACTAAATGTGCCATCTAGCACATCGTATATAATACACCCTAACTACATCTGCCATATAGCACATGATATATAATACTCCCTAACTACATGTGACATCTAGCACATCATATATAATACACTCTAACTACATGTGCCATCTAGCACATCATATATAATACACCCTAACTACATGTGTCATCTAGCACATCATATATAATACACCCTAACTACATGTGACATCTAGCACATCATATATAATACATCCTAACTACATGTGTCATCTAGCACATCATATATAATACACCCCAACTACATGTGCCATCTAGCACATCATATATAATACACCCTAATAACATCTGCCATCTAGCACATCATATATAATACACCCTAACTACATGTGCCATCTAGCATATCATATATAATATACTTTATATACCCTAACTGCATGTGTCATCTAGCACATCATATATAATAAATCCTAACTACACGTGTCAGCTAGCACATCATATATAACACACCCTAACTACACATGTCATCTAGCACATCATATATAATACACCCTTACTACCGGTACATGTGTCATCTAGCACATCATGTATACTACAACCTAACTACATGTGCCATCTAGCACATCATATATAATACACCCTAACTACATGTGCCATCTAGCACATCATATATGTCTTCAAGCAAGTCAAATATAATGGGCTTATAAATATAAGTCGCTTTGAGTTCATTATTTTAAGCAATCAAATTTCAGTATACTAGCTGCTGTCTTGTTTCAAAGCAAATATTCACCAATATTCTAAGGAAGACAGAACTAGAATTCTTACTTGAACTTGCAGGCTGCATTTCTTTTAGTGCTCGGTAATTCTGCGACCTGACATGATTTTTATTTTGCTTATTAAAGGCATTTTCTTCCAATGATTTATGATGGCGTTCGTATTCTCCTCGTCTAGATATAGGAATTCCTGAAACTTTATCAAATAAACAACACAGAAGTTTAGGTATGCACTTACCATGACATGGTGTACATGTTTAAAACAGAAACGAATTGATGTTACTGTTCTTAAACAAATCAACTTCTTTATATGATCTACATCGTTTTGTACAACGTACGTGAATATATCACATTCAAGAGTAGGGTCTCTCATTGATAACCTAACGGAGTCATACATATGCTATTACTTCTAAGTACTTCTTCATAATTCCAAGTTATGAAGTAAAACAAGTAAAATAATGCATCGCCTTTAGAAAATTTACATACCATATATTAGCATCTCTCTACCAAATTTATGCTTTTAGGGGACGACCATTTGATTTGGGAAAGGGGGGGGGGGGGGGGCTGGCTGGCACTTTTTGAAAATATTCTGACCCTGAAAATGCTGGAACTACAAAATCTGGCTTGACTGAAATGAAAATAAATATTCTGGCTACTAGCATGTACATATACTACACATACTACATATCATGCAAAAATAAACTGAATGTTCTATAGATAACATGGTTTTTTTTCGGGCTCGTTTCGCTCGCCAGATTGCTCCTTTATAATATGCAGTAATTTAACTGTAAAACTCATATTTCAGCAGTATTTATAGCACTGGAGAAATAGTGCTATTCAATATATTCAACAAAAACTTAATAGTATTGTTGCTTTTTAGCTCACCTGAGCCGAGGGCTCAAGTGAGCTATAGTCATAGTGTGCCATACTTCCGCCCCGTCCGTCGTAAACTTTTCACAGTTTTAACTTCTTCTCAAGAACCGCTGAACAGATTTCTATGAAACTTGATAGGAATAGAGTACTCATAGTCGTCTACAAGTGTTGCTATCTTTACCCAATCCGTCAACAGGTGGCACCTCCACAGGCAAAAGTAGATCACAGAGGGTATCATCCATTGACAAACTTCTTCTTCAGACCGAGTGTATACAGAGACAAACTGAATGCATAGGAATGATCTAGAGGGATGTGTAAAGAAGTGTTGTTAGTTTTGGTCCTTTTCCGAAATCAAATTTCTGACTTTCTTTGATATTTTTTGGACTTAGTAATTTCAATTCAGAAAAGTGTCATGTTTTTCAGTTAATTTATAATGGCTATTTCTTAAAGACTGTTTTGATCATAATTATGGTAAGGAATATCACCGAGAAAGATATATCCCAATTTTTTTTATTTATTATGAATTTTTCAAGACTTCCAAAAAAACAGGGGGGGGGGGGGGGCATCACATTCTCTGTTGGAAGGATTTTAATAAAACTTGGTAGAAATAAATCACTTATGATCCTCTTCAAATTCTGTTATTTTTGACCAGACCTCTTTACAGTTGGCGCCACCAGTCAAAAGTAGGTCACAAAAGAGTACCCTCCTTTGACAATCTTCTTCTTCATATTGGCTGTATACAGAGACAAACAGAATGCATATAAATGATCTAGAGGGATGAGTGAAGAAATATTGTCTTTTTGGTTCCCTTCCAAAATCAAATTTTATAAGTTTTTCGACATTTTTGGGAACTGGTGATTTCAATGCAGAAAAGTGTCATATTTCCTAGTTAATTGATAATGATAATTTCTTACAAATGGACTATTTTGAAAGGAATGTTATTTTGAAAGAATTTTGACAATATCTAAATTTTTGGATTTTCTTCACATTTTTAACCTCTGCTGTTATACCACATATAAGATTTTGATGAAATTTGGTATACATGAAGTTCTATACGTCCTCTATCATTTTTTTTTTTTTTTTACATTTCATCCAAATTGGTCAACAAGTGGTGCCACTATGACTAAAAATAAATCTCACAATGGTACATATACCACATGGTAATTGAAATATGAAGAGTAACGGTTCAAATCCAGCTGTAGTCATTTTTTTCCTTTCTTTACACATCTAAATAAGTTTTAGATGTTTCTCAACACTCAACATATGAAATTAGGCCATTTTAAGTTGGATCTGGACAATATTTGAAACAATTGTTTTTCATGACACAGACTTGAAATCAGTCAACAAAAGACCCCACCTAAAGAAAATGATTAGCTTGTTGTCCTGAATAACATCTTGCAGAGACAAAGCAAATGCTTAATATCAAAATCATCTGAATGGATGTGCAAACAAGAGGCCCAAGTGGGCCTATATCGCTCACCTGAGTACCTATATGATCAGTCATGCATGAAGGAAGAATTCATTTATTTTTGCATTAATGTGACTAAGTCAACACAGATGTTGAAAATATGTCAAATTTTATTTCAGGCTAGAATAAAAAACAACACTTTTTTGCACATCCATTCAGGTGATTTTGATATTAAGCATTTCTTTTGTCTCTGCAAGAAGTCATTCAGGGCAACAAGTTAGTCATTTTCTTTAGGTGGGGCCTTTTGTTGACGGATTTCAAGTCTGGGTCATGAACAACAATTGTTTCAAATATTGTCCAGATCTAACTTAAAATTGCCTAATTTCATATGTTGAGTGTTGAGAAACATCTAAAAACTTATTTAGATGTGTAAATAAATGAAAAAAAAAATTTGACCACAGCTGGATTTGAACCGCTACTCTCCATATTTCAATTACCAAGTGGTATATGTACTATTGTGAGAACTGCTTTTTAGACATGGTGGCATTATCTGTTAACCAATTTGGATGAAATTTACCAAATTGATAGAGGACTTTTAGTACTTCATGTATTCCATGTTTCATTAAAATCTTTCATGTGGTATAACAGCAGAAGTGAAAAATGTGATTGAATTGTTCCTATACACCCTCATTTGGAAGTCTTAAAAAATTCATAGAAAATCCAATAATTGAGATATTGACAAAATTCTTTCAAAGTAACAATCCTTACCATAATTATGATCACAATAGTCCATAAGAAATCATCATTATCAATTAACTAGGAAATATGACACTTTTTTTTCTGCATTGAATCACCAAGTCCAAAGAAATGTCGAAAAAAAATTCAAAATTTGATTTTGGAAGGGAACCAAAATGACAATACGTCTTCACTCATCCCTCTAAATCATTTCTATGCATTCTGTTTGTCTCTGTATACAGCCCGTATGAAAAAGAATATTGTTAAACGAGGGAACTCTTTTGTGACCTACTTTTGACTATGGTGGCGCCACCTGTAAAGAGGTCTGGACGAAAACAACAGAATTTGAAGAGGATCATAAGTGACTTATTTCTACCAAGATTTATTAAAATCTTTCATGTGGTTTTGTAGAAAAAGTTGAAAATGTGAAAAATGCCCCCCCCCCTTTTTTGGAAGTCTTAAAAAATTCATAAAAAATCCAAAAATTGAGATAATGACAAAATTCATTCACAATAATATTCCTTACCACAATTATGATCAAAATAGTCATTAAGAAATCATCAATATCAATTAACTGAAAAACATGACACTTTTCTTCATTGAAATGACTAAGTCCAGAAACACGTCAAAAAAGGGTAAATTTCTATTTGACGGATCTTAACCCCGAACACAATTTTTAATAACCCATCTTTATAGATTGTTGAAATGCAATTAGTTTCCCCATTTATGAACTGGTTCTGGAGAAGAGGATGTTTGAAGAGGGGTACCCTTTTGGGCACTTTTGGTCCCGCCCTGGATCCACCCCTGAGGGAATCTGGATCCCGAACACAATTTAGTAGGGGACCTTGAGTACATCATTTACACAAAGTTTGATCCAAATCTGCTATGTAGTTCCAGAGAAGAAGTCGAAAATGTGAAAAAGTTAACGACGGACGACGACGACGACGACGCCGACGCCGACGACGACGGACGACGGACGGCGCACTATGACTATAGCTCACTTGAGCCTTTGGCTCAGGTGAGCTAAAAAAAGCGTTGTTGCTTTTGATTCTGGTCTGAAATAAATTTTGACATATTTTCAACATTTGTGTTGACTTATTCACAGTAATGCAAAAATAAATGACTTCTTCCTTCCTGTATGACTGATCATCTAGGTACTCAGGTGAGCGATATAGGCCCATTTCGGCCTCTTGTTTAAAAATATTTTTGCATGTCCATTTTGAGGGATAGACAGGGGACATGGGCTCTAGCATCAGCTTTCTGAGAGATTTTCTCTTCACATACTTTTTCGGAAGTGTCATTCGCACAACCTTGCCGCCAATTTCCAATCCCTTTCCCCAACTTCCCCTCGTGTTGTCCGCCCCTCATTTATATGCCAGGCACATCAATATTTTAACATTAAATAGAAACTAGAAGTATTAAGACCTATGAAATCAAAGTAGTGTTTACATACTATTTGTTGAGTTTATCTTTTATCGGAATGTGTTTTAACAACAAAATATAATTATAGAAGGATGTATGTTAATGGCATATATTACAATGCAGTTCTTAAACAAGTATTTCTCGTCGACAAAAATGTAAAGAAAATAGATAATTTGTCCCAGGACATTAAGGAAATAAATATTTTATCCTTCAAAGATCTGTCAATAAATAATCTGACTCCCCCCTCCCCCCCCCCTTTCAGACTCAAATGGTCGTCCCCTTACGGTTTCAGTTTTAGTACAAGTGTAGTATATCTGAGCCAATAGCATGTCTATCAAAAAGGTGACCTATTAACCTAGTGGATTTGTTGTATCGACAGGTTAGGCGATACGGTATGTAAACAAACCAGGTATCGTACCGGTACAGGTGAGATAAATGGGACAACATTCTGCTCAAATGTAGGGAGGGGAAGGGAATGTGTTGCTGTTACAACCAAGTCGTATATTTGGGAACATATTGTATTAAATTTCATGTTTGTCTGATGTTGTCTGGCTTTCCACAAACTTTAAATAGCCGGTACCGTTTACAGGTTACTAGTATTTTGCATGTGTATTCTTTGCAATATAACTATTTCAAAAACATGTCCTTTTCAACAATTCATTGAATTTAGTAGAATTTAAGGGAAGTTCAAGAATCTACAAAGAGATGATATCAATGGTTGCAAATATCTGCCACCCACTTATTACATATTATGTCAACTTATCACATATTACGTCAACTTACATGAATATAAGGTTAAATTATCAGAGCATTATGTTGACTGGTAAACAATTAGTAGTATATATGCTGTCCTTCGAAAAATATGGTGTTGACTTGGCAGAAAGTTATATCGTTTTGCCAGAAAAGTACGACAACTAGTAAGAAAATCATATTGGCTTCATAGCATCAATATTACAAGTCGGTGGCACAAACATGTCATCCTTTATATCAATACGTTCTTGATAAGTTGAGAAACATTATTTATTGAACAATATGGGTTTCTTATCTCTTAACTTACGGAACGACTTTAGCCATATCTATGGGGTTTTTTTTGTCCGCCCCTAATGCGTGGAACCTCCTCTTTCCACACGGTAGTAGTAAGCAGTCAAGTGTTCACTTTTGAAATCGGTTTGATTTGTCGCTGTATGCTCACGGATGTGCCCAATATCGGCTTATGGTCTGGGCATATATCCCGAATGTGTCTAAAATCGGTTTAATTTGTTGTCAGCATGACCTAGGTATGTATCCCGAATGCCCCCGAAGTCGGTTTAAGTCGTCTGCATGCTCTGGCCATATACCCCGGATGTGCCTAAAATCGGTTTGACTTGTCGTCTGTATGGTCTGGGTATGTGCCTGAAATCGGTTTGATGCGTCGTCTGAATAATCTGGGTATATATTCCGGATGTGCCTGAAATCGTTTTGATTTATCGCCTGCATGGTCTGGACATATAACCAAGATGTGCCTTAAATCGGTATAATTTATAGTATGGGCATGTGTCTGAAATTGGTTTGATTTGTCGTCTTATGGTCTGGACATATATCCCGGATGTGCCCAAAATCGGTTTGATTTGTCGTCTGCATGGTCTGGGCATGTATCCTGGATGTATCTGAAATCGGTCTGATTTGTTGTCGGTATTGGCTGGGCATATATCCCGCATGTGCCCGAAATCGGGTTGAATCATTGTCTCCATGGTCTGGGCATATATTCCGGATGCGCCTTAAATCGGTTTGATTTATCATCTGTATGGTCTTGGCATGTGCCTGAAATGGGTTTAATTTGTTGTCTTATAGTCTGGGCATTTATGCTTGATGTGCCCGAAATCAGTTTTATTTATCGTCTTTAGGTCTGGGCATATATCCCATATGTGCCCAAAATCGGGTTGATATATCGTTTGCATGGTTTAGGCATATTTTCCGTGTGTGCCTGAAATCAGTTTTATTTATTGTCTGTATGATCTGGACATGTTCCTGAAATCAGTTTGATTTGTCGTCTAATGGTCTGGGCATATATTCCAAATGTGCCCGAAATCGGATTGATTTGTCGTCTGCTTTGTCTGGGCATATATTCGTATGTGCCCAAAATGGGGATGATCTGTCGTCTGTATGGTCTGGACATGTTTCCTGGATGTGCCTAAAAAGGGTTTGATTTGTCGTCTGTATGGTCTGGGCATTTATCCCGAATGAATCTGAAATCGGTTTGATTTATTATCTGTATGGTCTGGATATATGTCTGAAATTGGTTTGATTTGTCGTCTTATGGTCTGGGCATATATTCCGGATGTGCCTGAAATCGGTTTGATTTGTTGTCAGTATAGTATAGGCATGTGCCTGAAATCGGTATGATTTGTCGTCTTTTGGTCTGGGCATATATTCCGGATGAGCCTAAAATCGGTCTAATTTATCGTCTGCATGGTTTGGGCATTTATCCCGAATGTGTCTGGAATCGGTTTGATTCGTTGTCTGCATGCTCTGGGCATATATCCCAGATAAGCCTTGTCAAGCGGGATACGTTCTCATTTCCGAGGCACAAATTACATTGCAATATCTCTCAATTTCAAGGGTCCATTAATGTTCGATGGATGCCGTTGCAATATAACCATGCCTTGGAAATATAATTCATATCATATTTCATATTCTGTTTATTCGAACAACCCTAGTTTTTATATTTGTCTAAATTATGCCCTCTTGAAATTGCTGATAATTTAAGTTTAGTATGATCTTTTGATCTTCAATTTTACAACACTTTAGATACAAGACAGTTTTAAAAAAAGATTAGATTTGACAAATTAAAAGCCTCTAATCCTGAAACAAATCTACGTGAAAACTATATAACTATATGATGGAATAAGCATCTCCTAACACAGGCCTCACTAAAAGGTAGAACTATATTATTCGACAGAGTTACCCCAACACGCTGACAAACGGCTTACAATGTCATAGCTTGAATATTATATATAATTTATTCAATCAATTTCAATTAACTAAAGGGAATTACCAATTCTAAATTACAATCCCTATGCATTCATGTTTCACGTTCTTAAGAAAACAAAGGTCGTAAATAAAGTGGATCTTGTCTATGCCATGTTCTCAGCAAGTGGGAAGTAGTTATTGACTATAATGAATAGAAAACGTTATTATAATCCATTGGCTGTTATCAGAAAAGGAAATAACGTTTTACAGTATTCATATATTTGATCCTTGATTTCAGTTGGTGATTATACTTCATTGCCAAAACATTGTGTACATTAAGAAAACCTCGTTAGCAAGAAAGGTTTTTAAGATCTTCTTGTGGCAAATGTCTTTTAATGATTCAATACATGTCATTCGTCTAAGTTTAATAATGATTGAAATGCCAGTCTACAAATTATGTCGAATGTCACACTTAATACTGTCATGAATTCTACATATGAAGCATAAAACAACCAATTAATAATGAGAGCAACTATAACGTAACACAATATACCCTTACTTGAGGTATTTAATCCGTAATAAGCCTCAAATGACAAAATAAGTCAAACATTGATGCTTTATACTCTATGGATGGGTGTTATAGCAATAACTGTTATCTTAGATGGTACTCATGGGAGTGATTGTAAAATTTGGGAAAGTACGATACATATGTCCTAAAAGAAGGCATCTCCCTTTTGATGAAAATTTAAGAACCTTAAAAGTGAAGAAATTCTGCTTGGTAAACTTTACTTTTGCTTGTGAAACTTAATGAATTAAAATATAAAACTACACCTTGAGTTTTCCACAAATTCTACTTTTTGTGCAAAATATAAGCAAAACATAGGCAATTTCCATAAGGTTCAATGCAAATTTTAATTATCCCTATTTTGATGGAAGAGCATTGTTTTCAAAAATAAAATAGAATTAAAAAAATAAAATGAAAATAAAAACAAAAACGAAAACAAAAACTGAACAAAAAGCTTTCTTTTGTAAGATGTTTCAAGATGATATATTAATTTTAAAGACTAAAAAAAGATAAAAGTTACATCTATTGAGATCTAATCATAGTCAGGGTAGCAACTTTTCTACAATAAGCAATTATTCTTGTAAAATTTGGTCAATATCTTAAGCCCCTAATGATTCACTGAACTTGCCTAGGACCTTAACTTTCAATATATGACCTTGCACCAAGTTTTTCAGGTCATGACACATGACCTTCCCATTAAAGCGTTTCTTGTAGGTCTGAAACTTTTCCAATTAATAAAGAAATTATGAAGCATGACCCATAATAATTTACACGCTTTTATGAATTCATACTTTGTAAAATGTTTTATAGGAAGGCGGTGTGTCACGACGTATACTCGGGGTCATGCTTTCAAGGTCAATGGAGGAGAAACATTTTTGTATAATACAATTTCTATAATCGTCATTGAAAAGTTTCAAGCCTAAAAGAAACGTTTTGAGGTCATGACACATCGTTACCTAAAAGGATATTTTAGGTAGGATTTTTTTTCTATTCAACGTGTAGAATAGGACAATGCATCACAAAGATATCTAAACTATGAATTGGACCGTGAACACACAGTGATTGATTGATTATTGTTTTTCGTCACTCCACTTGACGCATTTGAAAAAAAAGTACACCGTAAGGTATGAATACATTAAGTAGATTTCTACATTGAGCAGTTGCTTAATATCTATGATGATGATGCCGGTTTGATTCGCTGTGTTAATATATTACTTATTCCACCTGTCCAACCCAAGCAGATTCCTAGAATAAAAGAGAACTACTAACAAAAGCCATTACATAAATCGTAATTTTTATATTTGCAAAAGCGTTATTTTCTTTACTGAATTAATACATGAACATGTTAACTTTTAACAATACATTTAGTATAAATGTAACTTATTGTGAAGACTTACCTTGAATGATAAGCAACATGCAAAAGAGATACCTAAGTTTTACCATCAGCTGAAACGCAATAGCCTCCATTTTGCGTTATATAAACTTGGCTATATACCAATATATATCTTTGGAAATCTTTCTTACTGATTACTCTCAATCTAAATATGTGTGTTACTAGAGTGTGGTTACAACAAATACCCAGATCACGTGATCGAGGTAAACCGAATTAATAACAAAATGCGTCCGATGCTTTCGTAACAAATGATTAACGTTACATGTTCATAAACTGAATTGTACCTCAATACGATGCTTTGTAATGTACAACCAAGTGTCTTCTAAATTGTAAATCTCTCGTACAAAAGGCTTATTTCAGAGAGAGGTGCAAAATCTGACACCTAAGTTCCTTCAGTGGAGCCATGTAATTTTCGTTAACATACCCGTCGTTCATCAAGGTACGAGAAAAAAAAAATTAAGAAGGGAGCCAAAAACAGCACTATTTAAGGCATTTAGATCACTATGATACATTCGACTTGATGATCTATGACGACAGTCTCAAGAGGAAGTTTCTCACAGGAGACCCAATGGGGCCTATGCTGTCCCACCCCTTGACAGATCTGATGAAACTAAATAGCATTAAGTGTAAGAAGCATCGAGTATTTCACCCCTACGAAGTTTCATCAATATCTTTGAATTAGTTATGAAGGAAAAATCCATCAAACGTTATTATTACATATTAATAGTATATATACACACCCCCTTTTTAATCTAAAAAAATCTAATAAATTACTTTTGCATTCCATTTCTTTCCACTGACATTTATTACTATAAAACGACAAGCGGGCCGACGACGAACGGCAGGCTATGATTAAAGCTCACTTGACTTTGACTTCTAAAGGTGAGCTACATACCTACTGATATAGTGACTTCTCAGACTATTACCTTGATCATATTAGTTTGAATAGTAGAACATAGAGGTCTCATTTGTAGCACGAAAAAAATTTGCCTTTGGTATTCAACTTCGTGAATCGTCAACTTCCTGAATCGGAGCTGTTACATAGTAGAGATCATGGTTCTTTTTTATTCTTATTTTATTTATTTTTTACTCTCCTTTCTCTTTCCTTTTTCTTTTTTCTTTCTTTCTTTTTTTAGGTTGAAAACTTGAAGTTAGAATATCTTAAAAAGTTTAACCTGACAAAATAATTATGTCGGCAATCATTTTTACTGGAAAAAGCTGAACGGGGTAAAAAAAACCCCCACATTTTCGTCCTGTATTTGTGCGTAGCATTCCCTGTTTTGTGGGTCAGTATTTGGCATCAGGCAGGCGCCGTCACCACAAAAAGAAACAACCCTGGCATAACATTATACAATACACAAATTTCTTCGTTAGTCTTTGTGTCTTGTTTTGACTACATGTATCATGTAAAATTATCTTTAAAACAAGAAAGTTGCATCAAAGATACAATATGCAGAGTTGCAAGACTCTTCCATACCTTAGATGTTGCATCTTCTTTTCACTATGACCTTGACTTTTGACATTTTTATCCCAAAATCAATAGGGCATATCCTCGGCTCATGGGGAGTATGTGTGTGAAGTTTCGTTACTATACCTAAATGGTTGTAGGAGTTAGAGCCCGGAAACCAAGTGATGATGCACGACGCCCACCCACATCAAATTAAGGGCGAGTTTTGCAGCTCTGCTAAAAATCAACATAGTCCGATATTCTTTAACCATTTACCCTTTTTGTAACTTTTTATACACTTTTCATATCGGCGTACTAGAAAGGTTATAATCATTGTTTTAGTCATTCCACAATTATTTCGCGTATATGGTGACGGCATATTTTCGTGCCACGCCTACCGCGACACGGGACCTCGGTTTTTACTGTCTCATCCGAAAGACAGAACACCGGTGTGCCCAGGGAGGGAGTCAAACCCGGGACCTTATCCACCAGGCCACATCGGCTTAAAAATTTATGTTAAAGCCCACTTTTCAAGAACGTCTTTTCCCACTGGTTTAAGTCACGTCAAGATTATTTCACTATATTAAATATGACTGATGCTGATGCTCAGAAACCTCGATCTCTGCAACAAATTCCCAAAGGGAGTGAGGCATGTGTTGCGTGCCAAAGGTAATGAGGCATGTGTTGCGTGCCAAAGGTAGCGAGGCATGTGTTGCGTGCCAAAGGTAGTGAGGCATGTGTTGCGTACCAAAGGTAGCGAGGCATGTGTTGCGTGCCAAAGGTAGCGAGGCATGTGTTGCGTGCCAAAGGTAGCGAGGCATGTGTTGCGTGCCAACGTTTATCGTCACTTCGGCTTTAATATCCTATCCAAAAGCAGGACAATGAGGAGCCGTTTCAACTGTGGTACACGATTGCTTTTGAGAGCTTATGAGATACATATACAGTAAAGCATTTTCTGCATAGAGATAATAATAGAACATTAAACTCCAACCCTTTTGATTAATTTATTAACATAAAATTAGGTGAATCATCATCAAGCAAAATCCAGCGATCTTTGATTACGTAAGGACGTGAATTCGTAGTGGTCTGAATGGACGCTCCTTCGATACCCTTTATATTGTATAAATCGTCCAATGTCCTCCAGGGTGACCTAGGATCGACGTAATTGCGACGATTTAAAGAACTATCTGAGTTATCACTTTCACTGTCACAGCAGTCATCGTTCATTTTATCGTCACTTACATCGATATATCGTACTCCGTCATTGTTCGCACATTCGTTGGTGCAATGTCGCCCATATACACCCAAGACATTATTATCTATATCAGAATATCGCTCATCATCCATATCGGTTGTTTGACCTTCGCTGTCGTTATAATCGACATCGTTTACTCGGTCATCGCCATCAGTATCATACCGATCGCTAGCTTTGTTGTCATTATCACTTACACACCGACAGTCCCACTCATTCACGTGGTCAGCACTATATCGCAAATTTGAAATGTTCTTTCCGTTTAAACTATCGATACTAAATGCTGCTTCATTGTCTCCTTTCCTTATATCATGGATAAATCGGTCTTTTTTGCCAACATCATTTTCAATGAGGTTATTCTTACTGTTGTCTATACACTCATTTTCAATGAGGTTATTCTTACTGTTGTCTATACACTGTGGGGTGTGGAGAAATATGTTACCAATGAAATCGACAACTGTGGTTTCTTCCAGTAAATCGTCAGCTTCCTTTATACAAATCTGAAGATTTTTCTTTACTCTTTTCTTTTTAGACTCAGTTAAGTACATTTCCTCCACGTGCTCTGCGAATTTCATTGTTCTTGCACATTGTTTCCTCTCTAAACATTTATCAATAATTGATGCCACTACAACTTCGCTGCATTGCCCAATCATTTTGTCAAAACTTGTACTTACTTCGTCTGGATTATCCAGAAAATCCAATACCTGATAGTAACCATTACTTAAATCTTCTCTTTTTCTTCCATCCTTTTCATCAATATAACAAAGTTCATCTGGATTTTTATCTTTGAAATCACCTTCGTTAGACTCTACCGGTAACACGTTTATAGAACAATTGGTTATTTTCTCTTTCAATATCTGATCATTGTCTCTTACTGCAATGTTACGATAACCTTTGCCTATATTTTCATTATAACTGCTACATTTATCTCCTATATTCGTCAAAGAATCATTTATGCAGGTTCCACTGTTTCTAAAATATCCATTTACATCCGTGACGCATGATGTCTTAATACTGTTATATTGAAAGATGTCATTTGGTATTTCACTCAAATTTAATTCATCATTATACATATTTTCCCATAAACTCTCGCTTATGTTTACTGGTAATTCGCCATTTTCCGTTACTTCTTTTGGAAGTGATATACTTTTAAATGACTTAACAAAATCCTTATTTGAACAAACCTCGTTCTTCAAAGGGGTAGCATTTCTAGAAAGTTCGCTATACTCTCTGCTTATTGGTCTAAAGTGACACTTGTCGTTTTCTGATATACTTCCATTTTTCGTCTGATTGTTGTTATACAGTACAGGTAATGTTTTTAACTTCCTTTTTTTAAATCTTGTTTTCGCCTTGTTATCTGGTGTTCTGTGACCTTGCATATATCTGTTGACTTCACCTTTTGGTTGATTAACGCATTTTCTGAAAGAAGCCTTCCCAGAAAAAGCACATTTGTTAACATGACAGCTGGACACATGCATATTATATATGCTTGCATTTTTGAAAGTTATATTACATATGTTACATATAACTTTATCTCTGATTGACCAATCACACTTAGAGGCTAGAGTTGAATCCGGGGCTTGTGACAATTTTTCATGGTCTTGATACCTGATAACATTGCTACTTGCGCGGCATCCTGCATCCAAGAATGGAGAAACATCTGCATGGGAAGACTTTAAAAATGCCACCATAAACCGATCTAATTTATGAGATCCATGGAATCTTTTTTCTCCAATATCAATTAACTCTTGTGAGCAAGGGCTAGGCATCTGAGATTCCTGAGATATTTCAATTTCTTGAATGTCCATATGTCCATGCTCAGAAAGATTCAATCCTTGCTCAATAGGCAAGAGTTGTTGTTGCATTGTTATATGCTGACTGGATTTACCTGCTAGTCTTTGTAATAATACACTGTGTTCTGTAGGAGATTGTTCTTCTTGTCTTACTATACATTGTTGTGTAGACGATGTTGATTTAACTTCCACATTATCAGACAGAGATATCAGCTGGTCTGCTACAGACACAACAGAATGTAGAGACTTCATCTCCATGTCAAGTGGTGTTAACTTTATACGGTAAACTTTATAGCAACACTAATGGTTTCAACAGTATTACACCTGTTTTCCTGAAGTTATGCTGCAAAAAGAAACAAAAGTCCTAAATTTGCCTATATAATTTACCCGAGAACAGTATGCTCATTTAAATTATACTGACTGCTTTTCCTTATATTGCATACTGACTATCAATAAATGACTGCAAACTTAGAACCATCAACCATAAGCATGTCAAAGCTTGGTCAAATCAAACCAACAAGAGCAATGCCCAGCGTGGCATAATACGCCCGTCACTGTTTGACGGGAAAAAATTAAAATTAGGAAGCCCTCCCCTTTCCCCGATTATTCAGGACTCAAGATAACACATGCTTTGACCCAGGGCAACAAATTACAATCCTGTGCAATATTATTGAAATCCATAAAGGCAGTAAAAAGTATGGCCAAGAGAAGAATTTAACCCCCCCCCCTTATGTATTTTCTTCTACGTCAAAAAATGTAAGAATATAAGAATATACAAGAAAAACTATGGAGTCGCATGGATAGGAAAATTGAGTACTACGGATATTCAAATTCCCGCAAATTTCTAAATTCAAGGGCCGTAACTCTCACAAAACCAAAGCCCAAAGCAATCACACCCAAATGCGAACTGTTACTAACCCTCGTTGATATAGTTATATGCCGAGTTTTAATCCAATACCTTGAAAGACTGCAGAAACAAGCAAATTCAGAGAATTGTGATTCCCCACTTCCAGCGTTCTATCAGTAAGGGTGCAGTGATCTTTGACATATTGTAATGGTTGTGCTTATCTACATGTATCTGCAGCGCCATTTGGGACACACAAGCCAAATATGAAGGCCCCACGTCTTACGGTTAAAACGTTACATTGAAGTAGTTCAAATGTCACAGTCAAGGTCACATGATAAAAAATTTGGTACCAATGGAAAGGTATTGCAATTAGGGACACACAAATCAAATACGAAGGTCCTACGTCTAACGGCTAAAAAGTTATAACCAAGGTTAAAGTTTTTGTGACATTCGGACAGACAGACGGTCGGACAGACAGGCGGAGAGACGAATGAGATTTAATGTCCCTACGCTTTCGCGAAAAGCGGGGGACAAAAAGTCCGGAAACATGACCTCGGACGGACGCACAGACGAACAGTGCCATAATATAACAGTTCCTGTCTTGTGACGGGCGTATAAAAAGTCATTGATAACCTTAGGGAAATCAAACATGGAAAACAAACAGATCTTTTTCCTTTAACGGAGGAGCTGTAACAATGGTCCATTTTCAAACCATTCTTGAATTTCAAAATTTTAATAATTGATAGGAAACACACTTCTACGACCTGTTTTGGTGCAAAATAAATAGGGGAAAAAATCCCCCTGCGAGAAAGTGTTCATCAGGCCAATGTGAACTCAGACGAAAATAATTAAAGATAATTATATTAATCTAAAATCAAGAAAATTAAATTCAGCTGCTTCTTACTGGTACTCTGAATAAATCAAAACAATTACACAACAAAGGTTGTCAGAAGACAACAGAGCTCGCCATTGGCAACCAAATTTAAATAGCAAAAGTGTTTTGAATGGAAGGTTTAGTCACAAGGAACATACACATGACGTATTTCGGCCTCAATCTGATCAAAACCATGTCTTTATTCCGCTTCTCTATTTGTCCTATTGCAGATAAAGATCTGGCTAAACCCCGTTTGGGGTCATGTTCTGGTGAACTCTGATTTTTAGCCAATTAGTGAATCGGCTTCAAATTCCTAGGAATGAAATTAACATCCCCAGCGTGCGTGACCTACAAGGTAGTTTTTGAACAGTGTTCGTTACATATTGCGTCAATGGCACGTGCCTTGCCGAGTCATTGACTGAGAGATAACGGTTTCGGTGACTGAAACGTCATCAGAGTTCATCAGAACATGACCCCTTACGGGGTTTTTTGCCAGATCTTTATCCGCAATGGGACAAATAAATAAGCAGAATAAAGATAAGGTTTTAATCAGATTGATCTAAACCCTATCATTTACTTTTCATAATCGAGGGATCGCCAGATCCAGTTTTAACCACGCCCATTACGTAGCTTCACATTTGACGGGCCATTTATGTATTGTCATAATGAAAAAGTGTGTCAAAAGGCGCGATATCGGGCATTTGACGATCAGTCAATTCATGACCAAGTTAAAGTTTCTTAAAAGTACGTCAAACCTTAAGATCAAGGTCATAAGGTCAACAATTTTGGTACCCAATGAAAGGTCATTGCACAAGGATTACACATGTTTTTAAAATATCAAAGCTCTGTCTCTAATGGTTCTAAAGTTATGATCCAGGTTAAAGTTTTTATCTAAGTAGATCAATCATTCGAGCTGGAATCCAAAAACAGCTACACTTCTTCACACATCTTTCTATATCACCCTGATGCATTTTGATGAAACCATCTAAGACTTATTACTGGTTATGGTGGTGTCACCTATTGATAAATCCGGAAGAAAAACAACTTCACTTGTAGGGGACCTAAAGTACTTTATTCCTATTAAATTTCATTAACATCCAGTGAGTCGTTCCAGAGTCGAATTTGAAGATGTAAATCAAAGGCTTGAAGAGCCACAAAGGCGTCGAGCTACATTTGATTTAAAGCTGTCAAAAATAGCAGAAATTGACCGGTCGTGTTCAACTTTTTTTGTTGAATTCCGATAATAAAAATAAAAACAAGAGGCCCAAGTGGGCCTATATCGCTCACCTGAGTACCTAGATTATCAGTCATGCATGAAGGAAGAATTCATTTATTTTTGCATTAATGTGACTAAGTCAACACAGATGTTGAAAATATGTCAAATTTTATTTCAGACTAGAATAAAAAACAACACTTTCTTGTACATCCATTCAGGTGATTTTGATATTAAGCATTTCCTTTGTCTCTGCAAGAAGTCATTCAGGGCAACAAGTTAGTCATTTTCTTTAGGTGGGGCCTTTTGTTGACTGATTTCAAGTCTGGGTCATGAACAACAATTGTTTCAAATATTGTCAAGATCTAACTTAAAATTGCCTAATTTCATATGTTGAGTGTTGAGAAACATCTAAAAACTTATTTAGATGTGTAAAGAAATGAAAAAAAAATTTTGACCACAGCTGGATTTGAACCGCTACTCTCCATATTTCAATTACCAAGTGGTATATGTACTATTGTGAGAACTGCTTTTTAGACATGGTGGCATTATCTGTTAACCAATTTGGATGAAATTTACCAAATTGATAGAGGACTTTTAGTACTTCATGTATTCCATGTTTCATTAAAATCTTTCATGTGGTATAACAGCAGAAGTGAAAAATGTGATTGAATTGTTCCTATACACCCTCATTTGGAAGTCTTAAAAAATTCATAGAAAATCCAAAAATTGAGATATTGACAAAATTCTTTCAAAGTAACAATCCTTACCATAATTATGATCACAATAGTCCATAAGAAATCATCATTATCAATTAACTAGGAAATATGACACTTTTTTCTGCATTGAATCACCAAGTCCAAAGAAATGTCGAAAAAAATTCTAAAATTTGATTTTGGAAGGGAACCAAAATGACAATACATCTTCACTCATCCCTCTAGATCATTTCTATGCATTCTGTTTGTCTCTGTATACAGCCCGTATGAAAAAGAATATTGTTAAACGAGGAAACTCTTTTGTGACCTACTCTTGACTATGGTGGCGCCACCTGTAAAGAGGTCTGGACGAAAACAAAAGAATTTGAAGAGGATCATAAGTGACTTATTTCTACCAAGATTTATTAAAATCCTTCAAACAGTTTTGTAGAAAAAGTTGAAAATGTGAAAAATGGCCCAAACACCCCACCCCCCCTTTTTTTGGAAGTCTTAAACGTAAAATTCCTAATTTCATATGTTGAATGTTGAGAAACATCTAAAAACTTATTTAGATGTGTAAAAAAAAAAAAAAATTTTTTTGACCACAGCTGGATTTGAACCGCTACTCTCCATATTTCAATTACCAAGTGGTATATGTACCATTGTGAGACCTACTTTTAGACATGGTGGCATTATCTGTTAACCAATTTGGATGATCCGCACAAAAAACAAAACCTTTGAAAAGGACTATGAGTACTTGCATCCTACCCAGTTTTATCACAATCCTTCAAGTTGTTCTGTAGATCAAGTTGAAGATATGAAAAATTGTCCCCCCCCCCTTTTCTTGGAAGTCTTAAAAAATTCATAAAAAATTCAAAAATCGAGATATTGAAAAAATTCCTTCGCACCAGCATTCCTTACCATAGAAATGATTAAATGAAACCAAATGAATGCATCAATGTTTACTAAAAGAAAATAATAACTCTTTAATGCATTAAAATAACAAAGTCCAAAATAAAAATGAAAAAACGTCAAAAATTTGATTTCGGAATGGAACCAAAAATATCAACACTTCTTCCCATATGCCTCTAAATCATTCCTATGCAGTCGGTTTGTCGCTGTATGCACCCGATCTGAATAAAAAGTTTGTCAAAGGAGGGTACCCTCTGTGACCTACTTTTGTCTGCGGTGGTGCCACCTGTTCATGGATCCTGACAAAGATGACCACATTTGTCGGGGACCTTGAGTATTTGATGCATGCCAAGTTTCATTGAATTCCAGCAAGTGGTTCCGAAGAAAAAGTTCAAACTGTGAAATGTTTACACCAATTATCCCACCCCCCCTTTTTCTTGAAAGTCTTAAAAAATTCACAAAAAATCCAAAACATAAAATATTGAAAAATTTTCTTCGCAGTAGTATTTCTTACCATCAAAATGATCAAATTAAACCAAATTAATGCATCAATGTTTACTAAAAGAAAAAAATACCTCTTTTCTGCATTAAAACTACCAAGTACAAAAAAACGTCAAAAAAACGTCAAAAATTTGATTTCGGAACGGAACCAAAAATAACAACACTTCTTCACACATCCCTCTAGATCATTCCTATGCATTCGGTTTGTCTCTGTATGCCCCAGGTCTGAAGAAGAAGTTTGTCAAAGGAGGGTACCCTCTTTGACCTACTTTTGCCTGTGGTGGCGCCACCTGTTGATGAATCCGGACGAAAAACAACAACACTTGTAGGGGACCATGAGTACTACATGCTTATCAAGTTTCATCAAATTCTGTTCAGTGGTTCTGGAGAAGAAGTCGAAAATGTGAAAAGTTAACGACGGACGACAGACGACGGACGACGGACGACAGACAACGGACGGTGATTGATCACAATAGCTCACTTGAGCCTTTGGCTCAGGTGAGCTAATAAAAGTTTAAGGACCAACAGCTATATATCATATAATATAATATCAAAATGTGAATGAAAGTTGTCAGTGGGCAACATAGCTCTCCGGTGGGACTTTGTCAGAAAGTAAGATTATGATAAACAGTTTCTTGATGGGGTCCGTTGTCATGAGCAAGTCAAGTCAAGTACACAGTACTGCATTGTACTCAGTGACCTTTGACCTTTTGATGAAAATCAATAGGGTCATCTACTATTCATAACCAACCCATTTCATCTCAATATATGTACTCATTGCAGAGATAATGAACGGAAAATGCGAATTATTGGAAAGTTTCTAGGTTCAAGGGGTGTAACTCCCTGAAAAATTGTTGGATGGTACACTGTAACTATAAATCAAAACTTGACCTAGATATGCTCGTAATGTATCTGTATGCCAAATTCCATTTCAATATATGTACCCATTGCTGAGATACTGCATGGAACTGTGACTTACTGGAAATTTTCTAAGTTCAAAAATTGTTCGATGGTAACCAAATCAAAACATGACTTTTTCTTGTGATGTACATGTATCTATATGCCAAATTTCATTTCAATACGTGACCCTGTTGCGGAGATAATAAATGGGAACTGTTCAGGTTACGACTCTACTTACCTACCAACCGACAGTAACAAAGCAATTTAGCCTCTCTTCTTCGAAGAGGGAAGCCGGTGTGGCCTAGTGGATAAGGTGCTCGGCTCGTGATCAAGAGGTCCCGGGTTCGACTCCTGCCCTGGTTGCACCGGTGTTCTGTCTTTCGGATGAGACAGTAAAAACCGAGGTCCAGTGTCACGGTAGGCGTGGAATGTAAAAGATCCTTCACTGCTTCGGGTGGGTCCGTTGCAAAGCCAAAGGTCTAAATTTGTAAGCAATGCATCAGGCAGATGCAGTCACCACATACATGTACGTGAAATAATCGTGGATTGACGTAAAACAATATTCAATCAATTAATCCATCTTCGAAAGGGGGGGGGCATAAAAAGCATCAAAAGTTATTTATACAATTTCAACAAAATGAACCAACTTGAAATATACATCCTTCTAGATCACTTTGATGTCATTAGTTTCATTATAATCCATACAGCGGTTCTGGAGATGAAGATATTCAGATGGGTACCCTCTAAGGTCTATTTTAGCCATGGCGGTACCACCTCTGGCTCTGGACGGATATGGACGAAAATAAACAAACTTGTTAAAAGACCTATAACAGTAACAGAGTGTCATCAAAATACTTTGAGTGATTTTGAAGAAAAAGTTAAAAATGTTAAAAGCTTATAGACAGACAGACAGACAGATAACAGGTGGGAGAAAAACCTGGACAAAACTTTAGTTAGATTAAATGAAACTCAAGTAACAGTTTAAAAATATTTTCTTTTGAAAGTTGGCAAATAAAAGCTTTATGGCTTCCTTATACATGTTGAATAAATCAAGAAAATTACTTACTGAATACTGCAAAACAATAAATGAAATGAAATGTTTTTTACCTGCAGCAGGCTTAGATTTAAATACCTCCAGCATGCCATGGCTTACGTCAAAAATTTAAGAAAAAAATCATTGTTGATCCAGAAAACAAAATTTCATTTGTCATTTCCGAAAAGTCCTTGAAATAGATATTATCGAATAAATGTTAACCAGTAAATGTTAACTAGTAAATGCTTTATTGTTTCTCTGTATTGAATAAATCAATAAAATGACACAAACATGTGTAGAAATGACTTATCCAAAAAGACATTAAAAACATCAAAAATTTGATTACATAAGAAAACCAAACAAGCAAGATTCTGAGAGTGTTGCTGAGGAAATACATGTGCCCTACCATCCTCAACAAACTTTACAATGCATACATTTATAAGAGGCTGATGTTATAAATACATTTCTTGGAATATATTATCCAGAAGTGAGTCCTACTATAATTGATGGATAACATTTCTCCATTACATGTAAGTACTAGTACTACATGTGGCTGGGAAACAATCAAAAAGTAATAAATGTACACAACATGAAGATCAAAACAGGGCAAGAACGAGCATAAAAATATTATGTGATACAATATGAACCTCACTGAAAGTTGAAGTTCTGTGATTTTCCTGAGGAATTCTATACAGAGTTATCTTTTCTTAAATACAGGGAGCACACAACATAGTGAAAATCAACAAGTTGTGCTATACATTGTTATTTAAACAGTGGTACAGGATTAATATATCAAACATTATAATCACTTATTTTTGTATGGTATAACATTTATTTTTGTATGGTATAACACTTAATTTTGTATGATATAACACTCAATTTTGTATGGTATAACACTCAATTTTGTATGGTATAAGCTTAGTGAGACATTTTAGTGTTACTGACATTAACTGACTCAGTGAAATGGATTGGAAATATACACAACACACATTAGGAAAAACAAAAACTGGGCATCGTTGAATGGTACATAATACACCCACACTTTATTTTCAAAGGTGCATGCAAAGTACAACCAAACATCAGTCTTATTAAAATGTGACTTGTACTTCGTTGTACATGGAGTATCATAGGGAAATGAAATACTAGTCGCATTTTAATAAGATTGAACTAAATATCTAATCTAATTGTGGTAAATGTAGATTACCTTTGATATTGGTAAAATAGTTCAGGTTTTTCTTCAACTCTTTGTAGTTCAATTGATCTTTTTCGCACATCAATCATTTCCCAAATTGACAGCCCGGGCCCTCCCTTCATAAATACACTGACAACAATTGTATTTAATATTCCTCAAGATTTAAAAATTCCTGTTCAATATGGCTTTACGCACATCATCATAATCATTTATGTGATCTTTTTTGTACCAAGTTTCATCAAAACACCTGAAAATATTTAGGAGTAGTTGCGAAGACAAGGTATATTTTGCATTGGAATATCCAAGTCCAAGGGACATAACTCTTGTAAAGTTTTATGGACAACATTCCCATTCAGATATGCACATCTTCATATGATCTTCTTTCTTTGTATCATGATTGATCTAAATCCTCCAAAGAGTTAAAAACTGCATAGAGCTGTGAAGACATGAAAATCTAAGTCCAAGAGACATAACTCCTGTAAGATTTTTTGGACAACATTGCCTTTCCAATATGCACATCTTTATATGGTGTTCTTTCTTTGCACCATGTTTCATCAAAATGCAAACAGTTTAGGAGGAGCTAGTTGCAAAAACAAGGTATTTTACATATAGAAAAATCTAAGAAAATTTTTAAGTCCAAGGGCCATAACTCTTGTAACTTTTTTTTTAACAGCTTTCTTCTTCTGATATTCATCTTCATAGGATGTTCTTTCTTTGTACTTAAGTTTCATCATAATCTCCAAACGCTTTTAAGAAGAGCTACAAAGTTGTTAGACAAGATATTTTAAGAAAAGCTAAGTCCAAGTGCCATAACCAATGTAAATGTTTTTGTAGTGTATTCTTCTTCCTATGTGCATATTTAATTTACATTATAAGTATGTTCTTTTTTTCTTCATTGTACCACGCTTCATCGAAATCCCCTCAAGTTGCAAAGACAAGATAGAAGGGGCATATGGATGACAGCAGTATGTTACAATTATATTTACACTTATACTTTTTAAAGGAGGCATACAAAAAGAAGTTCAATAAAATGGGAGGGGAGGGGGGGGGGTGGGTGTTGAAATCTGTTCATAAATACTTAATACTATACTCCTGTATGGCTATGAGTGAATTCTATTTCATATTTTAGATATTTACTAAATAATTTAGAAACATAGAAATTAGATATGAAATTGGATATCAGGGGTTTTGAATTCGCTGCTTCAGTAGCGAAAAAGTAATATCTAGGCTCTAGGTCCTACTTCTCTTGCACTTCTAAAGTCGTTCATATCTTGGGGATTTTTTTTAAATATAATCTATTTTGAGATTCATGCACGTGGCCATTTTATTATGCTGTCGTTTACTATTGCCACTCATCTGGTTATCCATATGTAGAAATTTGAAAATTAAGATGAGTTATCTTTCTTTGTGGCGAGTGGCAATAGTAAACGACAGCATAATAAAACGGCCACGTTCAAGATTCTCAAAAGAGATTACTTTCAGTATAGCGCGAAATCTCTCAGAGAGAAAATGTTTTTGCACGAAAACGTTCCTGTCCCACATTACCCTAGGCCGTTCAAGATCTTGTTTCCGCATACTAATGACCTTTCATGGTATTAAGCGCTTACCTGTTTTACACACTGGTGTTCCATTAGTATAAATATTCGTAATTTTTTCAAAAGTTCTCGTTTAAAATAATACTGTGGACTTCTTAGCCTAGACACGGACTGATTATTAGTGACTTCGACTGAAGCTCTAGTTCGTACCATAGAGAATTCCATGCACATTTATACTTTACACATACACACGCACGCACACACACACACACACCTACACACATATAAACACACACACTCACACACACACTCTCTCTCTCAAAATCAGATAATTACAAGCAAACTATGACAGAAAAATCAACTTAAAAAACATAAAAAACAACATGATGTTAAGCAAATAAATAAAAAAAGTCTCTGTTGTCTGTAGTTTAGATAATCAAAACTGTAATGGTGTGGATACCATCTGATGAGGCTGGCAATCACGACACAAACCATGCCTGTTCAATTTCATTTTATTCTCCCAAGCCGGTGTGGGCTAGTGGATCAGGTGCTTGGCGCACAGGGGTGACCTTACAATGAGAAATTCCCAAGGCCTAATCCATAATAGACTAGTAATACGTCAATAGGTAAAAGGGAAGACTCGTATCACAGGGGTGACCAACATCAAACCTCGATATCTCCGCTAATTTTGCACGCTTTGACAAAAACCTGGTACCGATCGATCGGGGAGAGTCTCTTTTCTTTTTATATATGCACTTTGTTAATGTTTACCCATATAATCCATCTTTTTTTGCACGATTATTTCACTTTGCCTCCAAACGGACGGTTAATGGATACACCGTGCTATAAATAAAGCCGCAATGTCCTTTAACCCGAGTCCGCAGCAAATCTCCTAGCAATGCATCGTTCGTGTTCGGGAATTTCTCAATGTAAGGTTACCCCTGTGCTCGGCTCGTGATCGAGAGGTCGCAGGTTTGACTTCCACCCTAGGCCCACCGTTGTTCTGTCTTTCGGATGAGACAATAATGAAAACCGAGGTCCCGTGTCACGGTAGGCGTGGCACGTAAAAGATCCCTCGATCACTGCTTCCCGTCTGAATTTGGTATGCAATGCATCAGGCAGATGTCGTCACCATATACGTGAAAGAATCCTGGAATGATGTAAAATAATAATCAATCAATCATTTTATTCTCCAATGTTCTCCGAGGCTAACATCACATGACATAAATCAGTCAGATACAAGAAGGATAACTCTAACATAAAAGTGATACTGCAACAAATACCTTCCCAAGAAAATCTTTCTTCTTTGATTGTTCTCATTTGCAGACACTCTACCCAAAACTGACGGGTATACAATTCGGATTTATTCCAGACATTCTGCAGATTATATCAGAATATGGATTAATGGAATTTCTGACAACTGGGCTTAGTAATGTACCCCAGTTTACTGACAAACTAATACGGAAGAAAATTGTACACAGATCTGTATTCTGACTACATGTAAACTCGAATTACAAACGATCCCATTTTCTTGTATTTTACTGTGACCTCGGTTTTTCGATTCCACGAGCCCTTTGTATTTTGGCATCTAGCAAAAACTCTGCATGACATTTCAATATGCAAATTTATATCAAAACTTTGCACAATGGTCCCACATTACCACATAGAAATGTGTAAATTTTGCGCTATGGTTTACCAAAATGTTTTTGAACATGCAGTTTGCGCATGCGCTTTCATCACAAGTATCCATGAGGAATGGTACAAAAAATATAATCGAACTGTTTGAACCTGGGTTGCGCGCCGAGTTGTTTAGTTGAAGATACCCATTTTACCCTCTTGGGACGTAAAACTCAGTTTGATATAGGAACAGAAGCACGAAGATATTTCGGCCTTCTCAGTTACAAATTTGTGAAGGAATCTTGTATGCTTTACAATAAGTATAATCCAATGGCGGATTTGTGGTGGAACGGAGCCGCCGCCCCCCTCCCCCCTCGGGGGCAGTGACCCATATTTTTTTTTTACAAAATTTGTCCCTCGACCCCCTCCCCCGGCAAAGGGGGTACTGGATCCGCCATTGATTATATATAATAGCCTACCATATGCTTAGTTGTACATCGTATAAATGATACATGTACATGTAATGTAACACAAATAAGAAGTCGTATCATATTATTCGATTTCCATGTATTTACACACAAACATATATTTATATTTCTATTTTTCATTTAAATTCGCACTTTATTCTTTCATGTTGAAATGCACTATGTGAATTAATTCTATGTGTTTGATAAAATCTCTAGCTTATCTCTAGGAAATAATGATTCAATGAAAACTAGGAACTACTTTAAAAAAATGTACAGCATACCGGCTGCTTTTCGTTTGATATATGCAGCCCATCATATCAGAAGAAGATTCAGAAAAAGACTGTTCTGTATATTAAATGTTTGCCCCTTTCTAAATCCACCTTTGGAATTATCCAGTAAAAAACAACCATATTTGTGAAAGACAATTTAATCCTTTGTGAAATTTTGCTAGACATAATGCATTAAATAATACATTATTGGCATACAATGAGGAAACAAAAAAAAAATAAAAAAAAAACATAACTCGGTCATGGACGGACTTGTTTCTGTATTGTTTACAATTATCTTACATTAAAATGTCTTATGACCTTATTTATTCATCTTTATTTCCCTTGTTTACACGTTTCAGCTTTCTGCTTCATTCATAAATTGTAACTTCCGTTTCGTTGTACTGTACAGTAAATCAGTTTTTATCGGTTTAAAGTAACATCAGCCAATGGGAGTTCATTCATCATGTGACTTTAAAAACAGCGGTTTATAAGCGCTAGACGTCTAAGCGGAGTGTTCGTCACTGTGCTGGACTTGCTACCCAACGGATCACTGCTTTTAAAGTTAGTTTTCTAACTAAAGCTTTATTTGATTATACCTGCCATTTTTCTATCTATTATTTACGTAGCCGTTTTCGTGTCATTTTAAAGAATTTTTTTTAAATCTCGTTGGAACGAGAAACTAACACTTCTAATCTCGTTCGAATGAGAACCATAGTCTGCAGTGTAAGCATTATTGACCGATACATGTATATATATATATATATAAAAGCACAAAAAAGGAAATTGTAACAACATTCACTATTCATAAGTATCGGATCAACCTCAATGAAGGTTAATGCAAATCGCTCGAGAAAAAGGGGTCAATATAAAAGCACAGGTAAGTGTCCTGAAGAAGAAGCAGATTGCTTCGAAAATTTGGCAATTTTTTAATTGTGTTAGTATCGTTATCGCTTACCTGTGCTTTTATATATATATATATATATATATATATATATATATATATATATATATATATATATATATATATATATATATATATATATATATATATATATATATATATATATATATATATATATACATTGTCGGATCAAATAAAGATATCTCGAATGAAATACCAGTAGATAGATATATTTCTATTCTAAATACTTATGAGTGAAAAAGAAATCCAATTTTTCACATGGGGGTGGGGATTACGTATATAGTAGTTTTTCCCCGGGGAAAAATGGCTGTAAGGAGGAGGTGAAATGGCTATATAGCCAAATTTTGCCCAGGGAAAACTACTATATAACCATTTGTCCGGGGGGGGGGGGGGGCGCTGCTTTATAGCCAATTTACTGGGGAGAATAGCTTGGGGGGGGGGGGGGGGCTACTACATGTATATTACTCCGGTTTGCGTCACTATCTTTAAGAGGTTGGTTTCCTCGCAAAACTCTTATAAGCCAAGCAACTAAAGCGTCGCAGTTTCCTCCATTCATTTGAAATCAGATTAAGCATCATTTCTTTTTTCAAAATATACTTGAAGTTCAAATGAGAGTTTTGAGGTGTTGCAGTGATATCAAACAACTTCGGGGTGTAAATGGCGATAATTCTTGATAATGAGATGGAGTTACAATAACCATGTATCCTTGGACAAGGTGATCATCTCTGTGTTATGTTAAACATCCATGAGAAGATTGGGAAAATGCAAGTATTATTACAATTTCAGCATCGATATCCTGTGAGATCTATTACAAATTTCTGACAGATAATTATTATTAATCAAGACAAACGATATTTACGCAGTCGAGAAAGTCATCGACACACGAAAACGTCGCGTAGGAAAGAAGAACATGGCAGAAGTGTTTGTGCGTTGGAAAGGCTTTCCGACTTTTTGGATCTCTCGCAGACTCTCAAAGATCAAAGTGACGAAACCGAACGGTACGGCTCCGGACACGGACACGCAGACGACTCCCATCAATAATCTATTTATAATATTTATTAATAATATTTATTATAACCACTAGGCCGGTGTCACTGCTGGTGGACTGATAGTCCCCGATGACATCATAAGTCTAGTTTTCAGTGCTTTTGTACTGACATTAAATATATATACTAGAAATTTTCAGTCATCAAATTAAATAAATCACTCTAAACCTAAGGAGTATATCCCTCATGCATAGCTCTGTCCTTAGATAGATTCTTTGGTTCACTTTTCGCTTTGAATCGGAACCCTTTCGAATTTGAATATTTCAATATTAACAAGTTATTAACAAGTTAGAGGGAGACGCGCAACACACCAAACCGTTTGAACCGGAGATTGGAGCGCCTGCCCAATATCTACGTTCGTACATGTCCATGTACCAGTTTTTGGGAAGAATAGGCGACGATTGGGTTCCGGACATCACTTACGAAGAATATCAAAACGGTTTCACGATATTGAGATTTGATTTTACCATGGATCAAAACGGTCACCTGGATGATAAATTTTATTTGATAAAGACGGCGAGCATGCGCATCGAACTACTGTTTGCCGTAGCCTTGCCCGCGGTAATCAACTGTATCGTGTATGCCGAGTTCAACAACACTGTGCGGATCAACAAACATAGAGAGATCGATGTCGACCATTGAGCCTTTAGAAACTTTAGAGTCCTCATTTCGGAGGTGTGTTTCCCGGGGAAGCCTTACATCAAAAGTCGGATAAAAGATCCGTCGTCATCAACACCGATCCTTCGCATCTACGGGGCAAGCATTGGGTGTGCGTTCATTTCGGAACGGATAGCGTTGCAGAATATTTCGATTCGTACGGTTTACCTCTATGGGAGTATTTAGACAGTACGTTTCATGCATTCCAAAATTCCAAACATCGTCTACAATATTGCTCGCTCTCGAAGTTGAAACACCAAATTGTGCAGCCATTGCTGTCTATATTACCTGTATCAGATACATCGAAAAGTCCCCAGAACGAGGATGATGCGTTGGTTGATGTCGGCTCACCTACGGTTACGACACAAGACTGGACCCCATTATAGAACGATCAATTCGTATACCGATGGTTTTGAAAGAATGTGATCCTCCAGAAACCCAAACTGTTCCAGGTGCAAAGAAGACAGACGTGCGTACGTAGGAAAGAGGTAGATTACATAAATCCCACTGGGTGAAATCTATTTAGACTTGACTTGTTTCTTGTAAACGATCGCATGTATTCAATTGTTCAAATTGTAAGTGACGAACAATGAGACGGCCCTAATCCTTATTCGTCACGTTGTGTTAGCGGGGCAATAAATGATTGAATTATCATCATGTTATATTTTACTCCCATAAACAAAAGTCATCTGTCTTTGTCTGTCAGTGATCCGAACTGGTCGTTCGAGCGAATTCCACGTATTCCGGTAGATGCTAACACGACTCTCACTGTTCCAAATGTAAAGGAGAAGAACTGCTTTCCTGGAAATGTGACTATGATCTCTTAGAAGATCTCTTCGGTCCTGAATGTTATTCCCGTCCTTCAAGTCGCACAAATTAGAGGAAGACTTGAGATGTCATTGTTACGAGTGTCATTTCGAAGTCTGTGAAGATTGTAGTTATCCAGAAAAAAATGTCCGTTTTCATAAATGTCAACATTGTCAAGACAAGTCCTACAATGGAATCTATTGTCTAAAATGTAAATAGTTTATCTGTAAGTCGTGTGTAACAACATCATGCATCTATTTTCAGTGTGAATTTTGTATGGAGGGCATCGAAGAAGATAAACTCGGCGAAGAATCCATTTGAGCAGACTTTCGTGAAATAATCGATAGATATTGGTCGAGACATTGATTTACCATCAGGACGAGGCTACCGTGTCCTTGACTGATTCCTTGACCGTGTTTGGTGGTGTCCTCGATGAAGGTCGATGTATGCGTATAAAATGAAGTAACCTAAACGTCAAACAGTAAGAATATGTGCTACAGTATGAACAAATGTTTTTTCATCCGACTCCGACACCATGTCCAGAGAAACATTGAAGGCGGCGAGGAAAACGTACGGAAACATGATGTACAGATTGAATGCGAGTTTAAAAGGAGAAGGCCTGCTAGAATGCGAGAACTTGAAATACGTTTGGGACTTTACACAGGCGACTTTACATAGAGAGTATGCCGTGAACAGAATGAATTGTCAAAGAATCAGTCCCGAGATGGGTCGAGTAGTCGATTTCCGGGAACTCTTGGAATGTTTCAGTACCGCTAATACCCGACAAGCTTTTGATATCGTATACGACGCGTGGGTGGACATGATTTACAAGAAGCAACAAACCACCGATATTTTCGAATACAAGAAAATCAAATATAGAGAAAATGAGGAGGAAGACACGTACGATTCGATACCGCAAAATCAAGAAGGACTTGCTCAGTGGCATTAAATATTCGTTGATGACTCGCAAGACGACGGCAAAGTAAAGTACATTCTCCCGATTGTCTGGGAGAACTACTCGATCATTCCAATCAAGAAATGTTACACATCTGTCTCAAGTGTAGACGATACAACGAAGAGTTACACCAAAAGAAAGGACAAAAGGACGTCCAAGGACAAAAAGAGGAGCAAAGTGACATGAGGGATTAATATATCTGTATCATTCATCATGCTATCACTCTTACTACGAAAGAGGATTTGGTTTAGCTTGACCTTTCTTAGAAGATCCGAATGGCGAAACATGTAGGATCAAGTGACGTGTTTGAAAGTCTTTCACGAAATAATCGAGTGTCGAAAGAAAGATTGTAGGTCTAAGAACTTTTTACCAGAGACATGTATTCTCGTTTCCGCAATCCCGAATTTATAGTCTCGTTCGAAGGCTGAATGATAGACTTTTAGAAATTGAAACCAGTGATGTAACTTTTGTATAGTGGTTTTATATTTGTATATATGCAAACATGTTGTTCTAATTAAACCTATTTCATCTCTTGGAACTCTAAAACTCGTTATCTAAACATGACCGTGTGATGTCCTGGTAAATTAAATCACTTATTATTATCTAGACGAGATGTCCGGGTAACTTTAATCTTAAATGTTTTCCGGGTAAAACCCCTAAACAAACTCGACATTGAAGTGAGTGTTACCCAGGACGAGAACGATTTGTTTTGACATTGGAGTGACCTTTTCACAAGTACATTGTGACGAGGTGTTTGCTTAGACGTCCGTGTTGATGTCAGGACGAACACTGGGACGTACTTCTTGATCTGTTGGTAGAAAACGAAGATCGGAGAAGACGTAAGGAAAACGAAGCGCCACCAATGGACTTACGAAAGTTCTCAAAACGTACGGAGGTACTCACTCATATGTCTGGAAAAACAGATCGACAGGAGCATTTAAACACCCTATATGATCTGATCGTAGAGACCGATCGATAGAAGATATAACTAGAAGAAAGATTGTTAGTCGACACAGAAATTATGTCAGAGATAACGGAAGAAGAAGAAGAAGAAATCTAAATGAAAGCAGACATTAAAACAGAAATAAAGCTAGAGCCCACGGAAGAACAACCCTTGCATAAATCGACAGAAGCTAAACGAAGTACGAGACCGAGGAAACCATGGACCTTCCAATACTAGTATTGTAAATGAAACAATGACGTAAAAGGGCCCTTATAAGGGCCACCCATATCTTTTAAAAAGTAGCTACCGGCTGAAATGTTTGATATATAAAGTTCGTTATACATAAAACCAACCTTTTGTTTACTTTTTTTGTAAAATGTATTTGTCCCTTAAAACGAACGTTTTAATTGTTTAAATAGTTTAAAACTCGTTATTTGCTGGCACGTAACTGAGCACTGGTACTATCCCTTTCATTGCCGAGTGCTGATGCATCTGATTCTTAAACGTCGCCACCTCTACCTGCAGTTCTTGAATTATTTACATCATGTCCTGCATACATTTCTTCGTCTTCCATAATTCCTTGATTAAAATCTGCTGGTTACTCTCTACACTTCCCATTCTCTTTGGTTGCACGATGTGTTGCATGATGTGTCGCGTCTTCGATTCCTCCGACACGGTTGGTATAGCGGGAGGGTGGGCTTTGACGTCGTGACTCTTGTCGACTTGGGAATAGATTCTGTCTGACGCATGATCTGCATCTGTGTAGACGGCACTATCGGTGTAAGGACGACTTGTTGCAACGATGTGACTTCGTTTAACTCCTATTCTTTGGCCGGACTCTTCTTTAACATCGACAACTCTAATAAATTGTCAATTTTCGATGTTTCCATCATGGTGTCTTCGTTCAGACTGATGCATTAGACGTAAAAAAATCCAGGTTAAGTGTTTTCTTAGACGTCCGCCAAAATATGGATGGAAGGCCCTTGAAGTGCTTAATCTGGTGCAAGCCATCGAAGTTGAAGCCTTGTTAGAGGAGAAAGAAAAAGAAGAAGAACTGAGAAAACAAATGGAGAAAATGGTGATCGCGGGCGGTCATTAAACCATCCAGTTGGAGGCCCATCCAACAATAAGGGCCTCCTAAATATCCACCACCACCACCACCACCACAGTCACAGCCATAAGGAGCCTCAATCTCCATTCTACAATTACTTCACGTTCACAACTCCTCTCGTGGCACTTTCACGTCCTGGCAGAGGACTCGCACTCTCAGTTCCTGCCTGTGGCTCCCGCAACTGCGGTGGTCATTGAGTTCTTTTTAGAACAAAACGGTCCTTTTATGGGACAACCACATGTTTAGAAAAGTAGCTATTAGCCAATGTCTTGTAGAAAAATGAATACAATTTAGATTCATTTACAAGTCATCACATCATTCCATAAGATAAAAAAACATTTTCGATCCGATTTGGAAATGTACTCCTGCAAAGATCATCACAGTACATTACACGATAAAAACGATTTTTTATCCGTAAAAAGAATATCGGGGATGTTTTCTGAGACGTCCGCTAATCGTATTATAAAAACATTTCTCCGCAATTCATTTCCTTCCTTGTACGGTTACAGAAATCTATGATCACAATCATCCATATATACGTTCAAAGAAGACTCCTAAGGGAGCCGAAGAGGGATAGGATTAGAAGAAACGGATCGGGATTAATGTTCATCGGCTTCTAAACATCGAACCTAGGAGGAGAACGAGACGCAGAAGACCTAGGCACTTTCCTTATGGTGGGTAAGGGCAGTCGCCAAAAAAACTGCCCTTTTAAGGGCCAACCAGATCTTTAGAAAAGTAGCCATTCGCTGTTCATACGAGAAATCTACTATAGTACGTATTATTTGTTGGTACACTTAGGTCAATATCAAATCAAGGTCATAAACATGCACTTACTTTAGTACGTTTATTTCTTCATCTATTTGGAGGTCTTAAATCAATGTCAAAATATACCTACTATAGTACGTCCCTCAAGACCGATCGAGGGCACTCCACAGGGGTCAAATGAGTGCAAAATGTAATACGAGGCGCCTGACAATACTAATATCTATTGGCAATACTGAAAAGTACTGTTTATGTTAAATCGCTTGACAGATTTCCGACATTATAACTTCTCGAAGTCCGGCTTTATGTTTCAGGAAGTCAAGGATAAAAGAACACGAAGGACACGAAATTTGCACGTGACGAATCAGAATTATATACCATGAACACGAAAAAGACACTCATTCCTTTTATTTACATTACAAAATCCTTCAAAATTATTTTGAAATGAACCTTCTCTAATAAATCAAATTTCCCGCTAAATTCACGTACGTTTTTTCGAAAACCAGGTTCTAGTTTAATAATTCTCCCAATCCTTATTAGTAAAGAAAATATAGTGTAAAACTCTTACTTTTAATAAAAACTCAAACGGTAGCGACAACAAAATACTGGAAAATGTAACGTATATAAAGGAAGAAGCCTGTATTGCCTACATTAGTAGACATACACACATGCAGCTGCAAGTGAAATTAAAAAAAATATATAATAAATAAATACAATGTAAATAAAAAATAAAAAAAAAAATGAATAAATAAATAAAAAAAAATTATCGTGCTATGAAAGCAAAGCTGAACGAAACTGCGAGAGGTAATTCTATTGATTCACTTTCTTGTGAATTGGTTCTTTTTTATCTTAATAAATCGAATTAGTCAATTACTAAAATAAAAAAAAAATCAAGATGTAACCTATGTAACGGAAGGAGTGACCCACAAGGCCACATCATGCACATGTGAATGTGTTGTCTGCATGCAGTGGTACATAGATTTATACATGTATAGTTTGTCCTCTAACATATTTAAAAAACTGAAAATGCAATTTTCAAACTTTGATCTTGCTATGAAACCAAAAAGAAACTGCCAATGGTAATTCTGCAGTTCAGTTGATTTACTTTGCAGTGAATTGGCTCTGTCAGCTATGATTTGGGTTTCGTTTGAATTTGGAGCGTTTTCTATTTGTCTGTGATTTGTATTTTATGCTGTCAACTTTTTATCATGGTCTGGTGTCACTGTTTGTATGTAGAAATGCCCCTAATTTCGAAATAAATGATCTTGTATTCTTGTAAACAGTAGTACACGACCTGGCTAGCGTATCTAACCATTCTAGGCAAGCTCTGCCCATTAATATATTAATGCGCACTTTTTGATGTAATCCAGTCCAACAAAACTTATTGAAATATAAATCGGATAGGGTAATGGGCGTTTAACATAAGGAGTCTAGTAATTTTATGTAAATATTACCATTTGGTTAATTTGCATAGCAGCCATACTGGACGCGAACTAACAACAATTGCCTATAGAAGGTGTGTAGATAACGCGAAATCCAACGCAAATAGTAAACTTAGACCTGTCTAAACCAGAGAAAGAAAGTAGTCTATGTCTCTGTCTAAACACACATGCGGGAGGAAGATCAGCATCACACTTTAATTTCCATATCCGTTTCTTTTTTAAATAAACCAGGTTCCGGTGTCACTGATATGGCAATCGAAGTTCGTTAAACAGTGACTTTTTTTAAAGCAAAGAGCCACATTTAATCCATAATAAACAATTGAGACAAGAATCAGATCACACAAAATCACCTTTTCACTTCCAAATACAACGGGTACGTAAAGGCATAAATAATCCCAGCATCGGAAACGGTAAACATAAATACGTATTTCCGAAATTTGCTGTCAAATTTTCCACAACATTTACCAAGAAAGTGTGACTGAAATTAAAATCACAGGTGTTTTTTTCTCCACTTTTTGGGGCTGAGGCACGATAGGAGTCGTAACAGAAATGCATATCTACACGTATGTTTGTTTGGTTTTTTGTTTTGGTGGTTTTTTTTTGTTTGTTTTTGTTTTGTTTTGTTTTGTTTTGTTTGTTTGTGTTTTTTTTTGGGGGGGGGGGGGGGGCAATCGGCGTATTACAAATAGAAATGGCAGGTTTTGTCCTTTACTATAGATACACTGTTGATAAGCGTCTATAACTCGAAGTAAGTGGCGTAAATCTAATTCATACAATTCATGGATATACATGATTTGAAGATCACATTGTATCAAGCTCATGAAGGATTACGTTTTTTTTCTGAAATAAATAATAATTACAAAAAAAAAAAATCCTTTTATCTAGGTGGGAGATCAATTGTAAAAACTCGTCTATTTCCGTACGCAAATACGACTCGTACGTACCACGTAGTCAGCCATTGGAACTACTTCCAGTTATCATGTAAACACACATGGCCATCATCAACATCCCTGTCATGTTTACACGAAAATAGGCAATTATGCTCATTGCTTGCTTTTGTCTATATTCTTTTGTCCATATTTGTTTCTATCTGAATGGGTGAACTAGTATGATTTTTTCATGGCGGAGTCTACGCACGTGCACTGGTTAAATGTCACTTCGAATTTCCTCTGATTCGTTTCCAATGCTCTAACATTTAAAAAAAAATATGTGAAAGTAGCTATGATTACTGAATTGCCGTTACGATTGTATAATATTCATTAAAACGGGTATTACTTTTCATACTAAACTTCTCATATCTTAAATTACAAAAACAATCCCATGAACTTTTTTTCGCCTCATTTCGCATTGTGCTCCTACGAGGAATTCAAAGCCGAAGAATTGAAGCGATTCGTTATATATCGCTGTGTCGTGGGGCTTCCGGGTTTATTTTTGTAAAAAATGGCTATGGTGTTCCGATTTGGTGGGTGATGTGCTAGTCGCTAACCTAATCAATTGGAAAAATAACACATACATCTATAAACTCTTATTCAGTTTGAAAAGTTTATGAATGAGAATATTTTTTACTCCTTAATAGAATTATTCGGGGATAAAAATTTGGACCATTGACTTTTTTGACAAAATTTCCAAATAATGACTCTTGACAAGGTCAAGCGATAAGAGTTAAGCAACACTGATTTAAACCTTTCAAAAGTTAAACATGTTCTAATTGTTTAGACCTAGTGTATTTTGACATATAACTAGTTTTCTGTGGAATATTATTTTCTTCTCTTTTTTTAAGTGAGAGGTTTTAAACACTGGTGAACACTTTCATTTTTAAAATATTGATATACTATAGATAGTTTTCGAATGCATAAAATTTGATTGGATTTACTTCCCTTTTTTGTCATCTTGGAAGCATATAACCGAGGGCATATGAACAATTAAGACTTGTGCATAAACCATATTATGCAAGGAATTTCTCCAAACTACGGATGCTTCTAGCATTTTTGCAATAATGAAACCATAGCATAATGTTGAATTGTTTTCAAGATTGAAAATATAGACAATTTTTAAATCATATTTTAAAACACATTTATATGAATATGAAGCAAAAACTGCAATTTCACTTTAAAATGGCGGGAAAGGGAGATAACTCCCAATTATACTTTATGTATTCGAAAACAATATTATAGACCCCTTCAGAATAACTGCGGGACTGACATTTGGGGGGGGGGGGGGGAAGAAATGATCACTGTTCTCGCAAAGTAACGTAAGACACAATCAGTATCTTATAATAACGTCATGACGCATCAGATTTGTACGGGAAACGTACCGATACTTCCTCAAAAAGGTAAGTACCACAGTTATCGTGAAATGGTCAGCCATGTAGTTTATTTAGCTTTTTAAAACCAAAATTTAGAAATTAATCACATAAATCTTCGCTTCACAATAAGGTTTTGCCTTAGTTCATATTAATAATTATACTAGTATAATAACAGCGTCTGATTTTATGACATCAGTCGCCATCCTTTTTACATAGTAAACGAAAGTAATGCGCATAGTAAAATAACCCCCTGAGGGCAAGGTCATATTGAGAATCATCCTGGTCATCCAAGTGTTTCATTTCGTTACGCAGACGCTTCTCTACACATAGAGAGTGTAACCTAGTAGAGGGAACCTATGACAATACGGTACAGGTTGATTGAGAGTGTAACGTAATGCACAGAAACCGATGTTTGGCGGGTTTGTTTTTTATTGTTATGCTTATGACGTCAAAATCAAATGTTCGACTTGTCCAACCTTGCGTGACGTCATCAAAATCGTATTTTGTGCTAAAGTGGTTAACATTCGACGAATGTGGATCGGTGTATTGAAGATAAATCCCGAGGAGTATTGGGTCTTTTCTTTATACAGAGTTACTTCAAATTTGGATGGTATCTGACGTAAGACACCTATGACGTCTTCAAATTCTATGGAAACTGATCTAAAACTCAGGGAAATTATAGTCCACAAATGACGTTTTACTAGAAAATTGATGACGTCATAGTTGTTTTACGTTAGTTACAGTCCCAAATGGGAAATAACTCTGTTTCACGAAAATACTCAATACTCCTCGGGATTTATCTTCAATTGACCCTTCCATTTACGCTCAAAATTGTGTTAAATTAGATGACGTCACAATGCTTTAAACCTCGGTCATACCTCGGACAAAGCCGGCGTGGCCTAGTGGTATCGCGCTGGACTCCTGATCGGGAGGCCGGGGTTCGAGTCCCGCTCTGGTCATGCCGGTGTCCTGTCTTTCGGATGAGACAGTAAAAAAGTCCGAGGCCCCGTGTCGTGGTATGCATGGCACGTTAAAGATCCCTCACTGCTTTGGGTGGGTCCGTTGCAAAGATCAAAATTTGTATGCCCCGCATCAGGCAAATGCCGTCACCATATACGTGAAATATTCGTGGTGTGACGTTAAACAAAAATCAATCAATCAGTCAATCAATCAATCAATCATACCTTGGACAAACATTGAAAATGTATTGTAACGTCACGAAATTCGACAAATAATCCGCGAAATGGTAGTGTCTGTTTCTAAGTAAAATCTTATTTTTTCAATCTTTCGTTTTACCATGATTGTTTTCTTAAATGAGAAAGTAATTAAACACATATCATGTATATGTATGCTTCTTCATTGAATTCAGATATGAATTTCAAAATAATTATAATAGTATTTGTAAAAAAAAAAAAAGTACTGAGAAACTGCATTATGGCCTTGGATAAAACCAAAGTCATAACCTATCATACATTCGAAATCTCTCGCGCCTCTACTCATAAAAGAATGCTGCAGTATGTAAAACTCAAAACGGTTACGTACAGTGAAATATTCTCACTATTCTGGGTGACAATGTGTACGCAACATTCTATTTTCGAAGTGTTGCACACACCAGTGTTTACAAGCGCATCGTTTGTAAATTAATGTAAATGTAAGTGCCGCAGCGTGTTGCAAATGTACACCTATAAGCAATTAACAATAATTTACAGATTCACGGTTCCCGGGCGAGAAAAATGTTCGAGGTGACGGATTCTGTTACACTGATTTGAAGAACGGTTTAAAAATGGCGGAAATGCCAATGTTGGCGGATTTCTTGCAAAGTTTTCACGTCTTATTTTAATGACCTTCACATTTCCGGGGTTTCTATCCGATTGACGCAGATGGTAGCACTACTGAGATATGGACACTGCTTTTTATCTTAAGGTTTCCAGTCACTTACAAGGTGGCTAATAAAATGATTTTATGGTATAGATATGTGGTTAACGATCAGAGTAATTAGTGAATGAATCTTTTTTTATGTTATGTTCGCACTAATTCTCAAAATCTGTAAATTTCTGCCGCGGTGGTATGAACATTGACGTTACGAAAACGCGGGAAATTAAGTCGTCATAGAAAAAAAAATCTTGGATGAGATATACTAATCAAAATGCGTGTTACATATACAATTAATTGATTATAGAATAAAGTCGCTGTAAACTGTATAGGGAAGCAAGCAATGGTACCAATGAAGTTATTTTTGCTCGTTGATAGTTATTTTTGTAACTAGATCAAACATGAATGGGCTCGCCATGGTCTTATCATCTTCGCAAGCCAAGGCTTCGTTTCGTTCTACTGCACTACGTAGTGCAGTAGAACGAAACGAAGCCTTGGCTAGCGAAGATGTGGGCTTATTGAAATTTTATATATAGAATAAGTGTCTTATTTTGTGTTTTCATGCAGGAATAAAGTACAATGGCTGATGCATTTATTAGATATAATGCGCGTTAGCGTTAGCAATATGAATAATCAAAGTGATTTTGAATTTATAAAATTTATGCCGAAGCATACATGGCATAGTGATGGATTTTACATAGCTCTCTATTCAGATCGTTTTGATCACTTGCAATCCGATTAAACCTGATCTTTATTCCGCTTCTCCCTTTGTCCCATTGCGGATTAAAATCTGGCGAAACCCCATAAGGGGTCATGTTCTGATGAACTTTGATGACGCCTCATTCACGGCTAGGCAAGAGCAAGTGAGGCAATATGTAACAACAACTGTTGAAAAACTACCTTGTAAGTCACGCGCGCTGGGGATGTTAATTTTCCATTCCTAGGAATTTGTAGCCAATCCACTGATTGGCTGAAAATCATTGTTCACCAGAACATGGCCCCTTATGGAGTTTCGCCATATCTTTATCCGCAATAAAGGACAAATAGAAAAGCGGAATAAAGATATGATTTTAGTCAGATTGGATCAGTTGATGAAGACAAAGAGACCCCCCCCCCTTTCCAAAAAAAACAAAAAACCAAACAAAAAAATTTGTGATATTAATAATTTCTGTTTCTATTATTTGATGTTTCTTCATGTTTTAGATTTATCATTCAGAACACCGGTATTTCGTGGTAACCGGATATCCCTACAGTGGAATGGGACTACGGGTCTTACATATGGCATACGAGTCATTCGTAAAGGAGGACATGTAACCGATTATAGAGATTTAAAGACGACAAATTTCACAGTTGAGAATGCACTCCTATTTCAATATTACACCTTCGTCCTTTTTCAGAACTTTGTTGAAAAACATCGGATTACATATAAAACACGTAAGTTAAAGTAGATTATCGTTAATGCTTCCATTCATATAATAAGTGTCTTATTTTGTGTTTTTATGCAGGAATGAATGGGAGATACCGCCGTTAACCATGGTCCTAATATTTAGGGAGGAAATAAAACATATTCCCGCAAAAATGACGTAAAGAACAATGGTGCGTTATTGTGACGTCATAAGGTTGCTAACTCCAATGTTACTAACTGACAATGCACAAGCGTCGCCTAACGGACGGTACCTCCCATTACAATGGCTGATGCATTTGTTAGATATAATGCGCGTTCTATATATGCACTTTTAAAGCTGTATACCCTATGTTCGCATATTATAGGTAAATTTATTCTAAATTGTTTTGATGATATATATAAGCATAAAACATATTTAAAAAAGGACTTTGCAAATGTTGTGATCAAATTCGTCGTATTAAGTGAGATATGGCTGTCTAAAACGCTATGTTTGTAAACAGAATGTTTACAACCAGCTTATCACGTGATCTAATTCGGAAGCCGCGTCATGGAGAGCGAGGTAAATAAACTTGACGAGTAACTTTTAAAACCATCATTCAAGTATGATATAGTTAGTATTTACTGAAATTGTTTTCTTTTTGAGTCTCCTTTCATCGTATTTGTTTTGATTAAACTGCGCATGCGCGAAGTCAGGTTATGGTTGTATTTATGGAATACCCTCTTTATTTACAAAGTATTTTCTTTTTATTTTGATATCTCCGAAGGTTTGAAGCAACAAAAAATGTTATTAACGCAAAGTTGATAACTTCAGCCATACGAGAAAATACAGTATTTGTTTTACATGCCCTAATTTTTGAAATTATACCGAATTGTAGGGTATACAACTTTAAAGCCAAAATGTCATACTGAAAATGTCTATTTCTTAATTATAAACCGCATCAGTAAATCATTCGGAGGGAAGTTATAAGTTGAAAGAAACAGCCACCTTGATATCCCGGCCTTAACTACATTATGTAATGTTTATCCAAGATGACATACTTTCGTCGAATGTCAAACACTTTGGCGCGAAATACTATTTTGATGACGTCACACAAGGTTGGAAATGTCGAACATTTCATAATGATGTCATAAACATAACAATCAAAAGTCTACCAAACATCGTAATTTGATTAAAAAAAACAAAAACCAAAAAAAAAAAAAAAAAAAAAAAAACCCAAAAAACCAAACATTATCTCCATTCCGCTTCTCTATTTGTCCCATTATGGATATAAAGATCTGGCGAAACCCCGTAAGAGCTAGGTCATGTTCTGGTGAACTCTGATGACGTTTCAGTCACCGAAACCGTTATTTCCCATAGCCATTCCATAACTCGACTAGGCACGTGATAGTGAAGCAATATGTAATAAACACTGTTTGCAATCGGCCTCGGCCGATTTGTATCAGAGACATGTCTCTGGATTGTATGTTAAGGTAGTAAATCGCTTTGAGAACGCATGTGCACACTCCATTAGCGTGGCATGTTGGGTAATAATCTATATCTAAGAAACAATATAAGAACATAATTCTGCTGTAAATATTAAGATTTCTAGAAATAAATCTCATAAAATGTTCATATTAAAAAAAAAAAAGAAAGAATAGCTCACTATAAAAACCAACTTATTTCCGAATATTAACGATAAAATCCGAGAGACTTTCCCAAAAAGGGAAAAAGGCGCGGCTGCTTTCCTAATAAGGAAAAATGAGGCGTGGCTTTAGAAATTTTAACAGAAAAATTCACAACTGTGCATAAAAAGATGGTTTCAAAAACAAGTACATGTAATTCCCATTTATATAAACCCATTTGGCTTTGTGAACAACAATTTGACGATTTAATGCTATTCCGATCGCAACCTAACATTTTTAAAAAGCTACGCTTGTCAAAAACTACCTTGTGGGTCACGCACGCTGGGGATGTTAATTTCATTCACAGGAATTTGTAGCTGATCCACTGATTGGATGAAAATCAGAGTTCACCAGAACATGACCCCTTACGGGGATCTTTGCCCGCAATAAGACAAATAAAGAAGCGGAATAAAAATATGATTTCAATCAGATTGATCGCTTTCTGTCCTGAAAAGTGGATTAAATATGGTGCTTTATGACGCCACCAATCAATGTTGTTCATTTATAGAATAACTGTCTTATATTGTGTTTTCATGCAGGAATGAATTAAAATGGCTGATGCCATTTATTATATACAATGCGATTGATGGTGGAATTCTTCCGTCTCGTATGCGAGAAAGCTTTATTTCAGGCAATTATAGACCTTTTTTCCAATTCTAAATGATTTAAGGGGCCAAATACCGGACAAACCACAGTTTTCATTATGACGTTAATGCTTGGATTGTGACTTCACAGTAATATGACGCAAACCTATGCGACAAAACTTCATTTGTCCGATATCTCCCTTTACACCATATAACACTGCAAAAAGATCTATTACAGTGGTTGTGCATATATACAGAAATAAACAACATCTTGAAAGCTTAATGTGCATATATTACTTTACGAAGGCTTTGTTATATTTAACATTTATTATTTTCATAATGAAGATGATGATGATGATCATCATCATCAACATTATCATCACAATTATCATGATTATCATACTTCTTCTTCTTCTTCTTTATGATTTTTTTTCTATAGTAATTTTCATTTTAGTAGAAGTATTAATATATACATATTCTATTTATATTTTTAAAAAATACACAGAAATTACCATATAAGATTATAAAGATTAAGCATCAGTGGCCCGTTTCGTAATGGGAGGAGTAACATCGATTGGAGTTAGCAACCTTATAATGTCACAATAACGTACCATTGTTTTTTACATAATTTTTTTCGGAAATATGTTTTATTTCCTCCCTAAATATTAAGACCGCAGTTAATGGCGTAATTTAGTAATCTCATAAAATCTATCATCAAAAACAGATGGATGCTTATTATTATTATTTACTTTTTATTATAAATGCTATGGCTATGCATCGTAATATAGAAATAGTGCTCAGTACATATACAAGTAACAACGTGCATTTTACTTTATGGAACAAATGCAGATGAAACAAAAACTGTTTGTGTAAACAGGTATGCCCCCGACGGCCAAAAAGTCCAAATAAGGCATGTTTTTTTAAATGGAGATCAAAGGCCACGGTAATGGTCAATTACATTTGGTGTTATTTTAAAAAACTTTATTAGTAGAGTATACATGCCAAATATGAAGCATCTATCTCTCACGGTTCAAAAGTTAAAGCGAAGGTTAAAGTTAACAACAAACAGACAGACAAACAAACGAACGGACGAAGAAAGAAAGAACCAGACTGGACAAAAACAATACGCCCCGATCCGCATACATAAAAATACATGTTCTACTGAAAATGATATATGATACTTGATAGATTTATTACAAAATTTTAGAGTAGAAACAGAAGGTCTAATGATCCATTAACGGCCATTCATTCTTAAAGTTACCATTTATAATTCTATAAAAATTTTCACACTCTACTCTAAATTTCAATTTTCACTTGCGTTTTATCTGTGATAAAGATTTCTTTTCCATTTATACATGTAGATATAAAATTTAGAATAATGGATATGAAATTGATAATCTTTTCATTTTTAATTTATTCATTAATTTTATTTATTTATTCATTTGTGTTACATTTCACACCAAGAAGAAACTCGTCATCTTCTCATCCTACATCCATGTTGTTTTCATGTCTCAGTCAGATTTTAAAATACATATGTATATCATGATATCCTATTCTTTTTACTTTTTGGCAATGAAAGTACAATGTATAAAGATGATTTTTGCTTTTCGTTGATATGATATATAGATATGTAGAATTTTTTGTTCATAAGAAACGTACTAAGTACTAAATATTCCCTTATTCTGTTATGTGGGGAATCATCGTCACACGGTGAAAATCATATTGTGCTTCTTCACCAACAAAAAACAAATAATTTACAGGTTGTAAACTGGTTTCCCATTTATTGTATCCGCCACGCAAAATACAATTGATTTACAGAACTTAAAGAGGAAATTCTTGCAATGAAATATGCATACGATATAAACAGACTATAGCTTTTCGTTTTTCAAAATTTTCAAATGAATTCATTAATAGGTAGGAAATGAATTGTATCCCTCCATTTTAAGACGGGGACAATTGCAAAATTTTGTCCATGTCTTTACGGATAAGGCCCTCCGGATGTTGACCGGATAGTATAACTTCAGTTCTACTCCTAAATATAATACGGAGAACGCATTTTATTTTTCGCTCGATACCTACATGTACACAAAAGTACACTGAAGTAATCACTATAACGAAAATTGAAATAGTAATTATTTATTTACGAATGCATGTACGATGATGTAATGATGTACTCAAAACGATACATGGAGACTATACAAGATAACAATTCTGTGTAAGAATACACATTAAGCATCTATTACGGAAAAAGCCGTGAAGTTACGACTGAGCAGTCTCAGCCAGAGGGCTCTGTGTATCTTTTGAATATACATATATACATTTGCTTCTATTAGAGACATATATACACATATGTGTATACATGTCTCTGCTTCTGCGTGTGTATACATGTCTCTGCTTTTATGCACCGTCTGTAATGTGAATGCTATTTTTAGATTGGGTCAGTTATAAATAACGAAATTCAGCCAGATTATATCAGAGACTTACATGTGTGTGTGTGTGTGTGTGTGTGTGTGTGTGTGTGTGTGTGTGTGTGTGTGTGCTCATTTTATCATTTTAGTACTTCAGGATATGGTTAAGTTCTGTCAGTCTATTGTCCATTTGCGCAGTAATGTTTTGTTTGCAGGCTCAAAAGGTATGAGGTACATTTCTGTCTGACGATGCGGTCGGATACAGTGACGGATCCAGAGCCCCTTTTGCTTGGGGGGGGGGGGGGTTGTTCCAGGGGTGAATTTTGCCGATTTTGACACAAAATTGGTCAAAATACAGTTTTTGGTAAAATTATTTGTCACTTCCGGGGAGGGGGCGCCCTCTCCGCACCCCCTTAATCCACCACTGAGATATGATGATATATGTGTTACACTTAATGTTAAAGCTTAAGAACCAGATGCCACAACGATTTCATGCAGTGTATCTGGTATATACTTTTTGAAGAATCATTATGTCCTGTAGTTTCAAGTTTGCTATAAAAGATAAAGGGTCAGTGACAATATTTCTTCCCCCACAGTGGGAAGATTGTATCTAGGTTTTATAAAGGAAATATCTTAAAGTGTTCTTTTCAGTAATCATTTCAGTAACATAGACGTCCTACTTGATATATAGCATCATCACCACGAAGTATCAAGTTTATTGAAGGGATGGCACTGTGGCAATATTTGGTCCTTCCCTAGGGGCCAACATTTTTACATAGGCTTAGATAGGAAATATCTTAAAACTTGCCACAATGACATCAAATTTTGTATAGAGCTTCCTTATCACACGTAAGTTTGTATAAGGGAAGACTCTGCGGCAATACTTGGCCCCGCCTCTGGGGTTGACAATTTTTACATAGACGTATGTTAGAAATGCCTTTTAGATTCTTGTACCCAAGAACCAGGAGTCATTATGCCTTTTTATTTTGTGTATAACATCCGTACGGCATGAAATATCACATTCGTTCATTGGGAAAGCCATGCAGGAATATTTAGTCCTACCCCAGGCGCCGACAGCTTTTACACTGGCTTATGCAGGAATTTATCTTTAAAAATTTTCCTTTCAAGAGCCACAAGTTACGATGGCTTCATATTGGTGTGATCGTTCAAGGCACAGCATGACAGTAATTTCTGAGCACAAATTACGAAATGAGTTCGCGTTGTACATAGTACAGTGATTACAAAATCATGTAAAAATTACATGTAGATAGTAATCTACATGTACATGATACAAATCTAACACAGTTCTGCGGTAATTAAAGGCGGGATTTACAATATATAATTTTCACTTTGATAGAACACTTGATACTCACATAATAACGACAATAATACCGGGTAGATGCATGTATTGTGGGTATTCCTACCCTCCGACAGCGACATTGACTCCTTTACACATAATAACGACAATAATACCGGGTAGATGCATGTATTGTGGGTATTCCTGCCCTCCGACAGCGACATTGACTCCTTTACACATAATAACGACAATAATACCGGGTATATGCATGTATTGTGGGTATTCCTACCCTCCGACAGCGACATTGACTCCTTTACACATAATAACGACAATAATACCGGGTAGATGCATGTATTGTGGGTATTCCTACCCTCCGACAGCGACATTGACTCCTTTACACATAATAACGACAATAATACCGGGTATATGCATGTATTGTGGGTATTCCTACCCTCCGACAGCGACATTGACTCCTTTACACATAATAACGACAATAATACCGGGTATATGCATGTATTGTGGGTATTCCTGCCCTCCGACAGCGACATTGACTCCTTTACACATAATAACGACAATAATACCGGGTAGATGCATGTATTGTGGGTATTCCTACCCTCCGACAGAGACATTGACTCCTTTACACATAATAACGACAATAATACCGGGTAGATGCATGTATTGTGGGTATTCCTGCCCTCCGACAGAGACATTGACTCCTTTACACATAATAACGACAATAATACCGGGTAGATGCATGTATTGTGGGTATTCCTGCCCTCCGACAGCGACATTGAGTCTTTTGCACATCATATACAAATGTGTAAGCATCATTGGATTCATTTACCTTTGTAATATTAATATACGGAAGTGGTTTTTTCCTTATGTGGCTGGAATGTGCGAACTCGTATGGTGTAAATGTTACAAAATCTAAGTTTTTTCAGCATGTTATAAAAACACTCGATTGTAGTTTTCCTGTTGTATGTGAGTAATTTTCCTTCTCACAAATGGGAACAATGACAATGTAACGGCAGTTACGCTATATCCTGTATTCGGATATTGATTGAGAAAATCCTACAAAATAAGAGGTAAAAACAACTGCAGTGTATAATCTACTTCGAAAGGTCGCCAGTTTTTGCAGATTTTAGATAAGAAATATATACAGCTAGGCCATGGCGATTCTAAGTTATCTATCGACTCTGAGTTCCATTGTGGCGAAACCTTTGTGCATTATTATATAACGACCTCCCAGGGGAGGGTGGGGAGATAAATCAGATTATGGCTTTATCCCTGACTTGGTCATTTTCAGAAAACAAACAAACAAACAAACAAAAGGAAAGCAAAGGGAGATGGCAGACTGAGCGATGAACACCACAAAGTAGTGGAAATGCTGTCATTGATTGTTTATGGAAGTTGATTCAAGTGTAGATGGCAAGTTTCTAAATCTTGAAAAAGGGTTTTATAATTCCTATTTACTATGGGCGGAATACAAAAAGTCATGTAAGACTATAAGCACGTAACACTCTTTTCATCATTATTAAAACCACATTCAGAGTGCACTTTGATATTGACCAAGCAACCTTTCCGAACTCACAAAATCAGAGATTTCAATCGAACTTGGGATACATGACTACAGCCTTCACTAAGCATGAAACAGACGTTTTTTTTTTTAAATTATCTTGAGAATGGAGTAATATACATGTATCTGCAGCTATTCTATATAGAAACCAGACGACGCAGTTTGACAGCGTGGCTTATTTGTAAAATTATGCAATTTAGTAAGATCTGGTGCATTGTGTTCTTTTATTATTGACTGCTGTACAGACACAAATAGTTATAATAAATTGTGTTCATTTAAGGTGGTTCCCGGTCCAGCAAGGCGCAGATTATTACATATATATATATATTTTTGCTTGATCAAGTAATGAAACGTTTCCTGAAAACTGATGGAAGAAAAAATTGCGTATTTGGTTGGTTGGTTGGTTAATTGATATTTTACGTCGCTTTCAACAGTTTTTCAACTATATCGCGACATGGATGCAGGGGGTAACCATCCTCTCAAATATGGTGGTGCAATTCGAGAATCGAATCCGGATCGGCGCAGTAAACCCAGCGCTTAACCACTACAACAAGCTTAACAACCCTAAACTTTGCATAATTCTGTTTCATTATTACATGTTTAATGTATTTAAACATTATTATATAAATAGTAATGTTTAGACATATTTATGTCTTAAATATTAGTGTAACACATACCAATCAAAGTAAAACTAGGAATACGAACGGTCCCAGTTTTTCTGATTTTGTTTTTTTCAATTTCATGACCCTTTGGTATTCTGGTATCATTTGTACTAAAATTTGTAAACCCTAGGAGTATTCGTAAGTCGCTCGTACGAAATTATGAGACGGCATTTAGGTGTAAATCTACGATTGTCCCAAGGGTACATGTAAGTTACTCGTAAAATAAGAAATGATTGTGTTATTATGTCTTATATACATTGAGAGAGAGAGAGAGAGAGAGAGAGAGAGAGAGAGAGAGAGAGAGAGAGTATTAAATAAAAAATCTATATTATCCACTTGAAATTTATAATGAAGGAAGCGCCTGCAATAGAAAAATGTGATGAGCACGTAAATTAATTTACAAAGAAGCTAAGAGTTTATCTGTACATACGATTTACGAGCCTGTAGCATTTATTGTAAGTTTGTCGTCAACTCAAACACGTAAATGTTGGTACACGATGTTCAAGCACCACGAGATATGGTCCCGAGCGAAGCTCGGTCCAGCACTATGAATTTTATATTAGAGGAGGCCTTACAAAATGATGACATTATGGATATATGCACCCAAAGTTTATTACTTCATCAAGCAAGAAAAAAAAAAATGCCATTAATGTGTGGGGAGTCTGAGCACAAAATCGGAATTCAAAACCGAATACATCGATGGATATATCCATAATGTCATCATTTTGAAAGACCTCTAATTTAAAATCCACAGTACACTGCTGGACACAACCCGAATATTGAAATATCGCGGAAGAATGAATTTGTATATGATATGAATTCAATAATTATTCAATGATTACTTGATAACTAAATTATTGCCATGGGCTCATATAGATTATTGATGGGGAAAATCTCATCACCTTTTATAGCATGAGGAAACGTCTTCTATAAATGTAATGTTACCAGCTTACCATCTTCTGTGACTTTCTTATCTATTATGATACACATTTTCTTGTCACTTTATAGATTTATTAGATATGAAGAAGCAATAAGGAATTTATTTAAATGACAACAATTAATACACAATAATTACATTCTATTTGAATGGCTGTGTGAGCGTTCATGTCAATATTAAGGTTTCTTGTGAATACTTTTTTTCTGTTTTTGATATACTTTTTCTTTCTGGCACGCTGAAGGGTAGCAGCTTAAACTATAGCAAAATATTTTTACATTACACTAAAACAAGTTTTTAAGAATTTTACAACACTAAATATGAAACAACCCCCCCCCCCCCCCCCCCCCCCCCCCCCCGTAAAAAAGCCACACAAGCACCGAAACAATAACAACAATAAAACAAAATTAAAAACAAAAGATAGAAACAAACCCAAACAAACAATTAAGTGAGGATAAAAACTGCCAGTCTCTTTCATACATTTTGAATCATTTTTTTTATTTACTCAAGTCTAAAAAGCAGTATGCAATTTATGATGCATATGATTTCTGAAAGCATATGTCATAATCAATGTTCCCGGGTTTTATGATTGTTTTTGTTACTTCTAATTTGATCTTACACTGGTGGCGTCTAAATGGCGGCTGATTTAGTTTATTTACCATTACAATACGTTATGTCTTTGAGGCATAAGCATATTGACAAGGTGTCAGCGATAGAGAAATTACACCGAATTGCGAACATGTACCTTTTACTTTTCCTTTCTGTTGTCTTGTACGCCCGGAAAGGTAACAAATTAAAAAAAAAACTGTACATATTTTCACAACAATATGTATTATCATTTTTAATGAGTTAAATGTTGTTTTTACAAGAGCCTAATGTTGTATCTCAAACGACAATAGTTAACTCCGATTATCTGTGATAATTAAGCATAAGTATAGGGGACGAGGGAGTAAGATCAGAGTCTGTGGTCATAAGATCATTATAGAAGTGATAATTAAGCTTAAGCATAGGGGACGAGGGAGTAAAATCAGAGTCTGTGGTCATAAGATCTTTATAGAAGTGATAATTAAGCATAAGCATAGGGGACGAGGGAGTAAGATCAGAGTCTGTGGTCATAAGATCTTTATAGAAGTGATAATTAAGCATAAGCATAGGGGACGAGGGAGTAAGATCAGAGTCTGTGGTCATAAGATCTTTATAGAAGTGATAATTAAGCATAAGCATAGGGGACGAGGGAGTAAGATCAGAGTCTGTGGTCATAAGATCATTATAGAAGTGATAATTAAGCTTAAGCATAGGGGACGAGGGAGTAAGATCAGAGTCTGTGGTCATAAGATCTTTATAGAAGTGATAATTAAGCTTAAGCATAGGGGACGAGGGAGTAAGATCAGAGTCTGTAGTCATAAGATCTTTATAGAAGTGATAATTAAGCTTAAGCATAGGGGACGAGGGAGTAAGATCAGAGTCTGTGGTCATAAGATCTTTATAGAAGTGATAATTAAGCATAAGCATAGGGGACGAGGGAGTAAGATCAGAGTCTGTGGTCATAAGATCTTTATAGAAGTGATAATTAAGCATAAGCATAGGGGACGAGGGAGTAAGATCAGAGTCTGTGGTCATAAGATCATTATAGAAGTGATAATTAAGCTTAAGCATAGGGGACGAGGGAGTAAGATCAGAGTCTGTGGTCATAAGATCTTTATAGAAGTGATAATTAAGCATAAGCATAGGGGACAAGGGAGTATGATCAGAGTCTGTGGTCATAAGATCTTTATAGAAGTGATAATTAAGCTTAAGCATAGGGGACGAGGGAGTAAGATCAGAGTCTGTGGTCATAAGATCTTTATAGAAGTGATAATTAAGCTTAAGCATAGGGGACGAGGGAGTAAGATCAGAGTCTGTGGTCATAAGATCATTATAGAAGTGATAATTAAGCATAAGCATAGGGGACGAGGGAGTATGATCAGAGTCTGTGGTCATAAGATCATTATAGAAGTGATAATTAAGCTTAAGCATAGGGGACGAGGGAGTAAGATCAGAGTCTGTGGTCATAAGATCTTTATAGAAGTGATAATTAAGCATAAGCATAGGGGACAAGGGAGTAAGATCAAGTCTGTGGTCATAAGATCATTATAGAAGTGATAATTAAGCTTAAGCATAGGGGACGAGGGAGTAAGATCAGAGTCTGTGGTCATAAGATCATTATAGAAGTGATAATTAAGCTTAAGCATAGGGGACAAGGGAGTAAGATCAGAGTCTGTGGTCATAAGATCTTTATAGAAGTGATAATTAAGCTTAAGCATAGGGGACGAGGGAGTATGATCAGAGTCTGTGGTCATAAGATCATTATAGAAGTGATAATTAAGCTTAAGCATAGGGGACGAGGGAGTATGATCAGAGTCTGTGGTCATAAGATCTTTATAGAAGTGATAATTAAGCATAAGCATAGGGGACGAGGGAGTAAGATCAGAGTCTGTGGTCATAAGATCATTATAGAAGTGATAATTAAGCTTAAGCATAGGGGACGAGGGAGTAAGATCAGAGTCTGTGGTCATAAGATCATTATAGAAGTGATAATTAAGCATAAGCATAGGGGACGAGGGAGTAAGATCAGAGTCTGTGGTCATAAGATCATTATAGAAGTGATAATTAAGCTTAAGCATAGGGGACGAGGGAGTAAGATCAGAGTCTGTGGTCATAAGATCTTTATAGAAGTGATAATTAAGCTTAAGCATAGGGGACGAGGGAGTAAGATCAGAGTCTGTGGTCATAAGATCTTTATAGAAGTGATAATTAAGCATAAGCATAGGGGACAAGGGAGTAAGATCAGAGTCTGTGGTCATAAGATCATTATAGAAGTGATAATTAAGCTTAAGCATAGGGGACGAGGGAGTAAGATCAGAGTCTGTGGTCATAAGATCATTATAGAAGTGATAATTAAGCTTAAGCATAGGGGACAAGGGAGTAAGATCAGAGTCTGTGGTCATAAGATCTTTATAGAAGTGATAATTAAGCTTAAGCATAGGGGACGAGGGAGTATGATCAGAGTCTGTGGTCATAAGATCTTTATAGAAGTGATAATTAAGCTTAAGCATAGGGGACAAGGGAGTAAGATCAGAGTCTGTGGTCATAAGATCTTTATAGAAGTGATAATTAAGCTTAAGCATAGGGGACAAGGGAGTATGATCAGAGTCTGTGGTCATAAGATCATTATAGAAGTGATAATTAAGCTTAAGCATAGGGGACGAGGGAGTATGATCAGAGTCTGTGGTCATAAGATCTTTATAGAAGTGATAATTAAGCATAAGCATAGGGGACGAGGGAGTAAGATCAGAGTCTGTGGTCATAAGATCTTTATAGAAGTGATAATTAAGCTTAAGCATAGGGGACGAGGGAGTAAGATCAGAGTCTGTGGTCATAAGATTCATAAGATCAATATGGACGTGAGATCTTTGAGCAAATAAGGAACAATATCAATACGGGAAAGAGACTATTATAAAAATAAGATGATTATATGAATGAGATGAAGGTGGAGTAACGTCGGAATATGATAAATTATGTGAATATTAAGATAAATGTGGAAATAAGATAAATGTGGCATAGAGGTAAGTTTGAGAATGATATAAATTGGGGAATAAAATCAGAATAAAAAGATCAATATGGGAATGAGATCATTGTGGAAATAAGATTACTGGAAAAAATGGATAATGTCAGAACAAATATAAATGTGGAAATGAGATCAATGCAGGAATATGAATTCAATGCCGGAATGGGATCAATGTAGGAAGGAGGCTTAGCATCAGTAATAGTTAAATAAACAAATTAGAAATAAATGTATAAATGAATAAACATAAAATAAATAAAGAAACACATCATAGAAATATGCCTATAAATTAATGTAATCTTATTCCTTCACAATCTGGTTGAAATTCCTTGACGCTGGTTTTCATTAAATCTTTCGTAAATGAAGCATTGTTGATTTCTTTTTATCATACTTCAATGTACGCAATACGACAGATTTTTATGGAGAACTACACGTTTATTTACCCTTATTTTGATAGCTGATGTAGTGTACGCCTCTGTTGGTGATGACGTTGACATGACATGGCCATTATCCAGGTACCCTGGGTTTGCAGGATATAGCATTAAGAACGTCGACATTAATAACGTGCTTATTGAATTAGATGGTTTCTCACCTCCTGCACAAGACACCAAATATAGATTTCTTGGAGATGCCATGAATTTGACAAATATTACAAGCATAAGGATCCCAGATGTTGAGGTCACAGATGGTGGTTATATCGTATCACTCAAACCACGAGAAGACCTAGGTGGTGCCATCCTGGCGGTACGTGGTGAGTACTAGTTGACAATAATGGGGAGGTATAACTAGTTGGCATTCCTTCTATAAATATAAATTTCAGTTTGAAAATTTTGAGTAGAAAATTCGGGTCCATTTATTTTAGAATTGCTCTTCTTTTTATAATACGTGAAACCGTTATGTCTGGATTCTGACATGTATTTAACTTGGCTATTCAGACATAAGGGGTTTTTTTTCTTTTCGTTTGTTTGTTTTTGTTTTGTTTTGTTTTGGGTTTTTTTCGACATTTTTTTTTTAATGTAATTAGTAAATTATATATAATATTACATTGGGAAAAAGAACTATTTTGGAAACCAAATCCACGATTTATTCAGTACATTATTACTGATTTTTTTTAAATATGATAAACGGCAAATAAATAAGCGCAGCGTCAAATTCCATCACAGCGCTGACAGATGAATCAATATATAGATTCATAATTGAAATGTCACTGGCAAGGAAACAATATCGCATAAAGATTAAAATTTGTCTATTATCATGTTTTCAGTATCAACTGGATAAAAATACCATATTTGTTATTTACTTCAATACAGATATATTAAAGAATAGTGATCGTCCTACCAAAACGAATAATTTGGATAATTCACCGCTAAAGACCAGTATACAGAATAATATATTTGTTACTGTCTTGAATGAAACAAAAATATAAGAATAATGATCATCTGACCAAAACGAATATTGTGTATCATCGACCACTGACGACATTAAACAAATACTGACTGGGGTTGAGGGCAGTATATGATATGTTGGACCCGAAGACAAAATGTTGCCACAAAATGTTGCCCAAGGCCGAAGGGATACCGTGTTAAGAGTATAACAATACGCATTGTTATACCCTTAAAACAATATCCCTTTATAATTCATAGTGATTACCGGTCCAATATTTTCAACTGTTGGCCCTAGTAAAAATTATTGGACTGATGACGTCATTACTTATGCGACGCTATTACTGATGACGTCATTACTTACCTCGCTTTCAAATTTGTCAAAACAAAGATGGCGTTGACGTCTGCCAGATTTCAAAAGGTCAATGAAAATAAGATAGAAGAATTACTTAATTCAAAGGACAGTTAAACACACACAAAAAAATTATAAGAACATCGGAATTTTTTTAACAAATTCCTTGAATCAACGGACAGTAAAAATACCAAAAAAAAAAAAAAAAAAAAAGTTACAAGAACATCGGAAACGTGTGCAACAAGTTTAGACGAAGTTAAATCCAAACCAAAAAATGAAATTTGCGATCTGCTACGTAAATTTTTCTGTTAAGATCAAAGAAAGGACGGTCGAAATCGAGTATGGTTTCTATAAGATATGGACTACAGAAATCGTTTCACGTTTCTTGTGGGAATGCGCATCCATGTAAAATTCGCTTTCTAAGTCACCTTGGTCACGTGATGTATCAATGCTGAAACGAACCGAAATTCTATGTAAAACTATGAAAACTTGATTTCTTTTCAATAAAATTCACCGCATAATCTATTACTTATGGAATGATTAACATTTTTGACACAAAATTCAAAATATAATTAACAGAAACGAAATTTACTAGTTAGATACTTCGTTAAACATCGGAACTTTCCGGAATAGGAAGTACTTACTTCCGAATCTCAAATTACGACAATCCCTCCTCTATAAATCTTGTTAGAGGTGGCATTAAGCTTAATAAACAATATTTACAACTGATGCCATTACGCATTATTGACCAATATAAAGTATAAATTACCACTGACGATATTACACATACAGGATGTTTTACCACTGACGACATAACACATACAGGATGATTTCCCACTTATGCCATTCAGCATTACTGACCAGTATACAGGATGATTTACCACTGATGCCATTACGCATTATTGACCAATATACAAGATGATCTACCACTGACGACATTACACATTCGGGAAGATTTGCCACTGATGCCATTACGCATTATTGACCAATATACAGATTCATTTACCACTGATGATACTATACATTACTGACCAATATACAGGATGATGTGCCACTGATGCCTCTACGCATTATTGGACAATATACAGAATGATCTACCACTGACGACATTACACATACAGGATGATTTACCACTGGCGCCATCACGCATTATTGACCAATATACAGTATGATTTACCACTGATTACAATACACATTCAGGATGATCTACCTCTGACGATATTACACATACAGGATAATTTACCACTGATAATGTTACACAAAAAGGATGATTTACCACTGATGATATTACACATACTGGATGATTTACCACTGATGATATTACACATACAGGATGATTTACCACTGATGCCATTACGCATTATTGACCAATATACACGTTGATGTACCCCTGACGACATAACACATACCGGATGATTTACCACTGATAATATTACACATACTGGATGATTTACCACTGATAATATTACACATACCGGATGATTTACCACTGATAATATTACACATATAGGATGATTTACCACTGATAATATTACACATATAGGATGATTTACCACTGACGATATTACACATACAGGATGATTTACCACTGATAATATTACACATACTGGATGATTTACCACTGACGATATTACACATATAGGATGATTTACCACTGATGCCATTACGCATTATTGACCAATATACAGGAAGATTTTCCATTGACGACATTATGCTTTATCGACCAATATACAGGATGATTTACCACTGACGATATTACACAGTATACAGGATGATTTACCACTGACGACATTACACATTACTGACCAGTATACAGGATAATTTACCACTGACGATATTACACATACAGGATGATTTACTACTGACGACATTACACATTACTGACCATTATACAGGATGATTTATCACTGACGACATTACGAATTTACTGACCAGTATACAGGATGATTTACCACTGACGATATTACACATACAGGATGATTTACCACTGACGACATTACACATTTTGACCAGTATACAGGATGATTTACCACTGACGACATTACGCATTACTGACCAATAAACAGGATGATTTACCACTGACGATATTACACATACAGGATGATTTAACACGGACGACATAACACATACAGGATGATTTAACACTGACGACGTTACGCATTACTGACCAGTTTATCACTGACGATATTACACATATAGAATAATTTATCACTGACGACATTACACATTTTGACCAGTATACAGGATGATTTACCACTGACGACATTACACATTACTGACCAGTATACAGGATGATTTACCACTGACGACATTACACATACAGGGTGATTTAACACTGACGACATAACACATACAGGATGATTTAACACTGACGACGTTACACATTACTGACCAGTTTATCACTGACGATATTACACATATAGAATGATTTATCACTGACGACATTACACATTTTGACCAGTATACAGGATGATTTACCACTGACGACATTACACATTTCTGACCAATATACAGGATGATTTACCACTGACAATATTACACATACGAGTGATTTACCACTGATGCCATTACACATACAGGATGATTTACCACAGACGACATTACACATTATTGACCAGTATACAGGATGATTTATTTGTCTTATATAAGCGCAGTGAAAATAATAAAGATGAACACTGCTGTTAGGGAAACTCTTAACTTCAAATTCTTTCTGTCAACGCAAAATTGAAAAGTATGGATATTTTTTGTAGCGTTTCGGAATAAGATAAATATGTATTACAAAACACCACCATAGATTTATTGACAAAATCAAAACCAAACAAACAAATATCGTTAGATAGGCACAATTTATTTGTATGCATATCTATTTCACATCTTATTCTTTAATTATATAAAGTGTCTTTGTTGCGTGTCTAACTACTACTACTGCTATCTTATGTTATGGGGGAATTAAATAATGAGAATAATTATCTTAATTTTAAGAAAAGCTTACAAAGCCAGTAATTGACCACATCACCAATGATGTCATCATCGGAAAGGACGTAACGCTACACTGTAGCTCAAAACAGCAGTCATCACCAGACTATGTAGCATTTGGTCCGTTGAGTTACACTTGGCTGGTGGACACAGTGCAGACACTTCCACCAAGGTATCGTGTTAATGGTACGACGTTGACAATACTGAAAGTAGAAAAGTCTGATGCACAGAGGTCCATCTCATGTAAGGCATCTCAAGACAGCAAAACGTCAGAAATGAGCTATTCTCTCAGGATGAACGTTTTATGTAAGTAATTATATATGTGTCTATTGAACGACAATGAATACAAAACACAACACTTATTAGAAAATCATAGGGATCAAAGACAATGCTTTTAAACTAAACACACATCGCTGTATCTGTCTGTGTGTGTGCAGTGGCGGATTTAGAGGGGGGTCCCCTTTTGGTCACATATTTACTAGTAAAAATCCAGATTTTGCACCAGAAATGACTGAGAAGTTGGGCTAAAACCCATTCCCCCCCCCCTCTTTTCGGAAATCCTGGATTCGCCAGTGGTGTGTGTGTGTGGCTGGGTGGGTGACTTTTACGGGTTTTATCATCCTTACACGTTTTATTGCCAGTTTATCTTGGTTCTTCTCTCAAAGGAATATAACAGTAAGTATAAGTGTATTTCTTTCACAGATGGACCAAGCAATGTGATTATCAGGCGCACGCCTACACCAGCACCAGCACCAGCAATCAGTTTGAATATCGTAGAGGGAGATAACTTAGGTCCATACTCTTGCATGGCGGACTGTAATCCACCGTGTAAATATGAGTGGAAATTCAGATCTTTGGATAAGACATTTATCACTCTGACAGAATCTCCCATCTTCAGTGTAAGTAATGTTATGAAAAACCACGCAGGGACATACCGCTGTACAGCTACAACAGATTTACAAGTCAGTGCGCCATCTGCCAGTCGTGATGTTGATGTCAACGTCGTGGGTAAGTTATGACTAGAAGTATTGTATGCAAAAGCATTATGTGGAACATGATACAATGTAATGTCAACATTACATTATACAATTATGGACTTTCATCCTGTGGATATGCTATGATATTTACTAAATTTGTAGATATTGAAAGAGGATTTGCACAATTCATTTAACAGCCAAATATAAGTAATAGCATTTGCAATGACATATTGGATTTTACTCATTATATTCTTATTTTTAGCAAATTAAAGTATTTCCCAGACGTATAGTCACACAATAGCATTAGTTTCCAAAGTGTAAACGAATACATCCCCCCCCACACACACATATACACACACCTACACACACCTATACACACACACACACACACACACACACACACACACACACACACACACACACACACAACGTTCATTACATTACTTCATCATCAGATAATTTCTTTGGGGTGTTTTGAAATTACGAAAAATTTATGAGAATGTTTTTGGAAATACATACTGCTGTGAAGATTTTTATTGTTCACTGCAACATTTGCTCATTTTACTTTTTTTCTCTTTGTTGACCTAACATTGTGTTTCTTATTCTAAATTTTAGTTGTCATGGCATTAATATTTGACCGTATTTGATTTTTTTTCCAATTTTTAAAATAATTTTGAAAACTACTGCATGTGCACTTATTTTAGTGAGATTCATATTTCAGCGGTATTAACCGTGCTTATTATGCGCTAATTCATGACTATATTAAATGAATTACGGGAACGAAAATAAAGCGCAACAGTACCTCAAAAAGCAAAAATGCGCTAAACCATAATGACGCTAATAATTCACAATTTCCATTTTTGCCTTTCAGGGCTAAAATATAGTTGCGTGTATTTATGTACACGTACAGTAAATTTCCCGTTATAATATATTGTGTAATAATTAGTTTTCATTGTTTTATGTATCATGTCCACTTGCATTAATTGCTCGTTATTTACATTCTCATTTTTTAAAATAAATGCCCATATGATTTAATGCACACTATGATCATATTGACAAAATCAGGATTTTGGAGATGTTGAACGTCACAAACAATTGTATTTAGAGAAAGTTTATTACCAAACTTACCTAATTTCACTAGCCAAAACTCACTGTGGGACAACGCTGCACTAAGGCACATGATATCTTTTATTTATTTTTTTTCTTCTTCATTTTTTTTAAAAGAAACTTTATCTATTTGACAACGATTAAGAGACTAGTTAACATCTTATATAAATCTTGCTCGTTGGCACGGATCTTGCTCGTTTGCACAGTACCCAGAGAGAACCCACGAAGCCAGGTTGGTGACCGCCTCACCATCTCACGTGCCACACTGGGAATCGAACCCGGGTTGCACTGGTGACCAGCTAGCGCGCTACCGACTGTGCTACCTGGCCCCCTGTATGTATTTTTGTCCCCGATTGGTACGTTTCCTAGGAATAGGGATATTCACGACGGAAATTGTTATTTCAGGGAGACTAGACATTCTTATATTTCGTAGTTACGTCATATACCTTTAATATACACATGTACCATTTTCTATTAAAGTAGCATTAGCTGTCAAATTTTCATCATGTAAAATATTGTTGTTTGGTAGCAGATATATACAGATCATTTAGGCTATGTAAAATTAATTTTATGTTTCTCGTGCTCAAAATTGACGCCGACGAGTCGTATTTATTGCAACATTGTAAAAAATAGCCGCCGTATCTCCGTTTTCATGAAATAACTATTTATAGAACACGTTTTTCCCAAGGAGAAAGTATTGTGTCAGTTATTAAAACGCTTAATGTAATGCTGTTAAACAGTGCAGGGATAGGGAAGGTCACGCGCCCTGCGATATAGTCCCATTCAGATCGAAAATGGCGTATTAAACCACTTACTCAGTGCACCTTATTGCGCATTCAAATTTCGAAGCAGCGAACACTGGTTCCGCGATGTGCGTTTTCGGGTTTTGACTTAAGTATCTTCGTAATATCTGGTTTGATAAAGACGCATGATTAACAGCGATACGAATTTAATGCTGCTACCGAAAACGATCCCCAAAGCCTATCCAAAGCGCTTTAAAAAGCCAAGCTTCCAGTCAGTTATTGCCATTTTATTTGGCACTAGCACTAGTGGTCGTTTTAGTGAAGTTGCATGTACTCCCCGTTCAACTGATCATGAAAAACAGCCAGACCCACACCCCGATTTACTGACAGTCTTAGACGTTAGTCGTAACCGTAAATCAGGTATTTACGAGATGAACTACGTATTCCTACTTCACGTATACGCCCTTTCACACCATAAAGAATGGACGCAACGTACGCGTAACGAATTAAGTCCGCGTAAGTCTGCGTAAATTTGCTGGCGTACGCTCTGTGCATCACTAGCGTACGTTCTTTGTATGATATGCGTGTGCTTTTCGTAAGTTGTACAAATTGAAATACATCGCGTGGCTTATTTATACATTTTTCAATAACTGTGTTTCTACATCTTCATAATTTCAGTCAAAGTTTTAGGTCACATATCTGTATATACACATGCAACGCAATTTCGTTCATGAAAAAATCATGTTGCAGAACTGCAAAAAAGTACTATTGTTGTCATCTTTCTGTGCATTCCATATAATCACTGATATTTCAGACTACAAGGTCAAAGCATAAAGACTCACAGCTAGTATACAACCTGTTCGTTGACAGGGCGTTAAACGTACACTACGCGTACGTTACTCATTTGTTTAACATACGGTGAGAGTTCGCAGTGGACCGGAAACGCCAATGATACGCATATATGTATAATGTGTTCGCTGCGTACGGACCGTTCGTCGGCATACATCGAGAATTTTTGTGCATGCACAGGATTTCTCGACGCACAGAACGAGCTGCAACGTACGAGTGCACACAACGACGAACTCAAAACGTTCGCGTAACGTTATCCCGACATACTGCATACGTACATGTACGACAGCGCATGACAGCGAAATTGTTCAGAGTCAGAATTGAAGGCAAGGACTTCTCAGCCAAAATTTTGTTAACTTACCGCAGAAATTCATAACTAAAACGTTTAATTAAATCAAACTGAATTTTTCCTTCATTGTTGATCAGATTTGTTATTATTGTCCTGTCTCCTGAATTACTCGATAGTTACATCTAATAAATATGTCACAAAATACAACTTTGCAAAAATTGAATTTTCTAAATGACCCTTTCGTAGTGAAAGATGGCCCATTGAAAATGAAATGGCCCATTGAAGTCCGTGCAAGGGGGACCATAGTCCCATTGATACAGTTTGCCTTCCCGATCACTGCACTGCTACCAAAAACGTCTTTTTGACCTTACTTGAAAGTATCCCTAATTTCAATACAAATGCAAATGGCGTCTAGGTCAGAAGAAGCATTAAACTTAACTTTAAGGAAGAAGGAGTTGTGCATTGGATGATTCTTCCAGATAATAAAGGATGTGTTGTCAAACAAAGATCAGAAAATTCAACCCCACGCGAATCTCGAGGAAAAGCTTTAAATAGTACAGTTTGGAGAAAAATACAAAAATAAATACCCTACCTACCTTGCCACTTTTTCGAGGATCAGTTATCTGAGAAACATAGAATTAATTTTACATGGCTTTAAAATTGGGCTTTTTTTTTGTTTATTTGTTTGTTTTTTGTTTTGTTTTGTTTTATTTTTTTTTTTTGGGGGGGGGGGTATTTGTTTTGTTTTGTTTGGGGTTTTTTATTCATCTTTCTTGTTATACTTTGATATGATATTCATTTAACCTATTTTTTTCTTTGGTTTAGTGGTTGACACTTACTATTGTGAAAATTAAATGTCGAAGTTATATATATATATACTTATTCGAAATGATATAAAATACTTTATCGATATCAGACTTAAATTTCTTTTCCTATGTATTTATGTAGGTAAATATGAAAGCCCTCCATTATTAAATGACCCAGAAACTTTTATAAGTTTGTATGAAGCCAGCAGCAATACAGTGCAGTTGATAATGATGTATGTATTGGCCAATCCTAAACCGAACTTCACGTGGATTTACCCTCCCGGTATAAAGCTTTTTCCAGTCTCTGTTGAGCCAGTAATGAACAACATGTCAATACATAAAATAACAACGACATTACAGGTCAAGGGGGAAAGTCAATCCAACAATTACATATGCCATCTTCAGAATCCATTGGGTGATCTGTATCTTCCAATAACCATCACTAAATCACGTAAGTATAAGGTAAATTACTTATATAGCTGCATTTTGAAAATAAAGTTTAACCATTGCTACGTTGATAACGAATAAGGCCTTCGAACACATACCCACGTGGTAGTACTATAAATCAATAAGCACAAGTAGGCCTATATTCCTCACCTGGGCTTAATTGGCACATTGTAAATAAGAGATTGCTTGAAAAAAAAATCTCAGATACATATACATCTATAATCTAGCCGCAAGTAATGGCCCTAAATGAATGATAGGGCCACAATTCCTTACGTTGCGTAAACTTGCATTTTTGATAAACGGAATGGCCGGCACGATTCTACGCATTTCGGAATTAAATGGAGCAAATATCTAACATATATAAACATAAAGCAAACGATCGGCAATGATAACATACCCCCGATCTGTCGTCTGAAGGCTCTACACACATTTTTTTCCCAACCTGTTTCAAATTTGCCGGTTTCTGTATCAGCCATTCGGTCTCCCGAGATCTCGTTAACAGAAACCTCACAAAAAGAAGCAGATCTGACGAAAAACACGTGGTCATTGTTAATTTTATGTCATTTCTCTGTTTACATTTTATTCATCGGCTAGTTATTTATGAAGAAGAAAACTAAATTGAAATGACCAGAAATGCGGTAACTAGCCGATAAATAAAATGTAAACAGAGAAATGACATAAAAATAACAATGACCACGCACCCATGACCACGTGTTTTTCGTCAGCTCCGCCTCTTTTTGTGAGGTTTTTTGTTAACGAGATCTCGCGAGACCGAATGGCTGGAATTTCTTTGAAAATCTTAAAAGTTTTCTAAAGTAAATCATGAAACTCTATTTAATAAGGTCCCGTTCACTATTGGTTTTCTACAGTTGATTTACATACAAATGAGACAAGAGTAGGACAAGAGAACTGCGCGTTTATTTAAAGACTGCAATAATTACTTATTTTTCTATGGAGGTATAGAAGCGGATTTTACAAAGTTTGTAAACAGGTTTTACTTCTATACCTCCATAGAAAAAATAAATTATTAATGCATTCCTTATAATTTAATTCCTTGTTAAAAGAAAACAAAAATTTTGATGAAACTTGCAATATTAAAAAAACAAAACCCGAACATATTGAATTTGGTGCATTGATAATTATGCCACCGAGATTGCCCAATCAGAGTCAATATTATATGTCACCACTACGACCGTCATGTTTTTACTTCTATTGATATATTGAAAAACAACTCTGATAATACAATTAAATAAAGCGGTTGCCTCGAAAATTCAATTATCAAATGATATTTTTGTTTAGTCAGGTTTAATTATAGATATTTTCGGTGGTCCCTGTAGATGTGCATTCTTATTAGAAAGTGATATGCAGTTTGCTGTTACCAAGATTAAGAATGTAGGTACAGCAAGGATAAGATTCTTTATACATATGTACATGTAAATGACACATTCTACACCATGAACATGATCATATATTGTACTTTGAATATCTTATACCTATTTAACTTACAAATATAATATAGCATCGCCGTGATACTGCCATGGTAACTATTATGTTAATTCCTTATCTATACATATCTAGGGCCTGACTCCACACCATGGGGATTACTTGTACACTTGGCCGTTGATGTCATTGTGATTCTAGTCTTTTGTGCGATATATTTATGCAAGAAAAAGAAAATGCGTAAGCAAAATCCAGGTACGTAAATACATTGCTGACTCATTTCTATGATCTTAGTACCTTGAGTGGAGACAATCAAAACATGTACTAAAACAACATGAAGAGAATATAATACGTGTCTGAATTGTATGATTTGCGTCATCAGAGTACTCATAATCAAATTAGCTGAAAATAGATAAATCTATCTGCCAGAAAATCAACAAATGAAATTATTTGCCAAACCTAATCGCAATTGTAAAATACCCAAATTATATATCGATATGATGTAGTCGCTGTAGGTCAGTACAAAGACTTACCAGATTATCTGAGGATAGATATGGTGTAGTTGCTGTAGGTCAGTACAAGGACTTACCAGGTTATCTGAGGATAGATATGATGTAGTCGCTGTAGGTCAGTACAAAGACTTACCAGGTTATCTGAGGATAGATATGGTGTAGTCGCTGTAGGTCAGTACAGAGATTTACGCGGTTATCTGAGGATAGATATGGTGTAGTCGCTGTATGTCAGTACAGAGACTTACCAGGTTATCTGAGGATAGATATGGTGTAGTCGCTGTAGGTTAGTACAAAGACTTACCAGATTATCTGAGGATAGAGATGTGTGACCTTACGTCTTGCTATCTCCTCTATTACACTCGGATGTGAAAAGATGAACATTTCTAAAGAACCTTACCACCCAGTATCATGAACCAGGTACACGTTGCATTTCTACTCTTTAAGACGTATGCTTGATGTGATTAGCATTATCTTTATCACGTACATAAATGTTGCATCGATACTATTTACTCATTGTATCATCATCATGTGTAACGTTATACTCTTCCTTTACTTTAAAGTGGAGGCTGTTACTGAGGAAGGCCATGAATATACAGCCTTGAACATAGTCCCATCCCATGAACATCGTACCAACAGGGAGCCTCGTCATGGTTAGTTCTACATAAATACTACTTGAACAAAATAAAATCAAGCAAAGTTAAGTCACTAAAAAAGTACTAACTTAAATGCCTGTATTATACTTAAAGTTGTACAAGGAAAAAGAAATTGCTACTAAATCAACCTACATATAACTGTTTTTATGATATAAACCAGCAAATGCGTTAAACAAACGCTGATCGGTGCCCCTGTAATGTTTTAAAATAGGTTCTGACCAGACTCCGTCCGCTTTTAAAACGAATTTCTTTATAATAATTGGAGGAATGCCAGAGAGGATGCCGTCAGTGATAGGTTGATGGCCCCATGTAAAGATGATGGATAAATCCAAACCATAAGTCTAAAAATCATGAAACCTGAGGACATACACCATCAGTGAAAATGAAAAACAAGTGGAAAATAACAAAATATGTCTACTTGAAAAGCGTATGTGAACCCCTGTGATGGAGTGAGATCAGGTGCCCGGAGAGAGTGAGCATCTCCTGCTTGCTAGCAACACCCGTCACATATACCCAGTAGAAAGAGTCAAATCGTGTAAATTCCATATGTATTTATATATGGAGAAGTCAAAGTAGGTAACCTTCTAGTACAGAAGGTGTCAAATCTGTGTAAAATGATCGGAGTCGTTTCAGTCCAGAATATCATTTATAACGAGATATCATATGGAGTAATAAGAGTCTCGTAACGACCGTAGAATTTCCTCAGTGACGTTGCTAGTCTAGCACATATATAACCCTGGTTTAACAGCTTAACTGAAAGTCACCTAGCCCTCAGAACAAAGTCATTGTCATTTGAACATGTCTGGAATAACGTATTAACTGAGATATGAATACGCCGTATGCGGGCGATGATGGAATGTTGCTACTTATGAAAGGAAAGTTTGTGATAGCAAAATTGAAATCGCTAAGGTAATCCGCGAATGAAGGATTATTAATTGAAAGCAAGTCATCTATATATCTGTAAGTAAAACTGAAGCCAAGAGGCAATTGTTTTTTTTTTTCCTTGCGAAAGCAAAGACTGAATGAATTCAGCTTCGTATGAGTAAAGAAATATGACAGCCAGAAGCGGAGCACAATAAGTGCCCATTGGAATGCGGACAATTTGTTGAAAAACCTTACCTCCAAACACCACAAAAATGTTATCGATAAGAAAGTTCAACATCTGGATGACAGCTGTTTCAGTGTATTTATTTTTGGAATAAGAATTTTCCCTAACAAAGTAAGTTTTATCATGTCCTATAACTATATATTTGAATTTGCGGCTTCCGTTTTCACTAGTAAATGAATTTGAATAATTTCATACCTAGGATCTTAACAGAAGGGGTTCTGGCGCCATCTGAAGAAAATGACGTCGTACTTCTCTCACCCAATGTGCACACCAATGCCAAATTTTCGATACTTCACGGTAAAATGGTTGAGAATGAAATTGCAGTTACGCTCATTTTTTTTTTCAGGTAATGCAGAAGAAAAAACAATTTATGATGATGCAAATTAATTTCACGTTGGACAAAAAAGAAGAAAACATTACGGATCAGGCTGACCTGTTTCATGAAAATCTATGTAAAATCTATATACATTCTGCCTATAACATTCGTTTTTTTCTCGTACGTATTTCATGAATTTAAAGTATCATAAACTCTTATTGAAAACAAAATAGTTATTTTAGTATCTTTATCATACTTACTTATTAGAATTATTAAAACATTGATATACGAGTGAAAGAGTCTTTAAAATTCATTATTTTTTTTCGCATCGTGATTTACTGTATTATACATCTACGACAGTGGCGATTCTCAGGAGTCTCTACTGCTTTGTAATGCTTTTATTCTTTTTCATCAAATAAAGTACGTCTATTCTCACTTTTTGAGTATAATGGATTGATAACGCATTTATTCCACTATCTTAATCATGTGTTTGTAAATATGCTTTTATTATCCATTTGTAAAAGTTTTGAACCATCGTATTTTACATTATTGGTACATTTATTAACCGTAAGAGTGTAGAGGTCATAAAATTTCCCACAGTGTATTTGATATGATAGTTTTTCCTGTATCAGGTTTCGCTCAGTGTTTTTCCCTTTTCGGTAGAGTACTCATATATATATATTGTTACATCTGTATATAAGCTTTCATGCCAAGTGTTGCTAGTGAAACAGGGAACACTTACTCCTCTAGAACACTTAGTGGCATTTTTGGTTTTCAAAGTTCAATGAACGTCGTCCGTAGTGCGTTGTCACAAAACGCGTGCTTTTTTTTAAGAGTATGAGTAATACATCTTTTGATCCCTTTATCCATATACATGTAATTATTTCTAGAAGTTCCCGCTTTGTGTAACGTTTTACTTCAATATCACGCATTGTTTCTGCAGCATTTACTGTGCTTCGATGGGGTTCAAAAGAATTTAAGAAATGCTTACTCATATTAGTGCCTTATCTTCGATAACGAAAAGTCGCTTTTACGTGTTTCTATTTACCACACGTGCATGTCGTAAGGGATTTGGAAATGACAATTAGATGAAGCGCTAGACTAAGTGAACTGATAGAAAATTTTAAAATTGTACAGAGAGCTACAATTGTTTAGCGTTGTTTTTCGGTCGATTTCTTATTCATCGTAATATGCTATATTTCTTAAAACGGAATTGAACTCTACTTCTACGTATGTTGAAACCCCATTGATTAAAGACAAGATCCTATCAGACCACTCTATAGCTATGTGTGACTTCAATTTAAGCATTGATAAAAATAATCCTCTAGCAATGTATTGGCTTCCCAAACTATACAAAAATCCATATAAATCACGTTTTATATCAAATTCTAGCCATTGCTCTACAACTGTGCTTTCTAAACATATTACCTCTGCTCTTACTGCAGTCAAAAACCATGTTATCAAGTATTGTAATGCTGTCTTTAAAAATAGTAATAATGTTTTCAGTGTTACGTAGCATAGCGGAAAATATTTGTCTTTGTGGTTCGAAAGAAATTATTTAGTCTGGCCTTTGAGGCTATTCGAACACTCGTGTGTTCTGCTCACGTGATAGTCAGGGTCAAGTAGAGTAATATAGCGTGGATTATCAGTTCTAGCTTGTTTCTCAAGCTGTACTCACCTATCCATGAATATCTCACGCGAAGCCGGCAGCATGTCTCCGACGACCCTGACTTTCATTTCTCAACAAGTTCAGAAAGCAGTCGACAAGTCTCAGAATCAACTTTTAGGTAATATTCAAGCCATGATAGACTCTAGTTTTACTAATTTTCGCCTAACTATGGAAAACACGCAAAAGGATTTATCCATAGCACAAATCTCTAAGATAGAGGAATGCATGTTCGGTTCGTACAAGTTTAAAAAGCATGATATTGATGCTCAATACAGGGGAAACATCCAGGTCATCTCCAAACTACGAGAAGCAGACTCGAGTTTGACAGGCACCAATATTACTGTCGATAATGTGACCTCCGTACGTGAAAGAATTAAAGAAGGTATTGATTTGTTGAATGAAAGGCAAAAACTCATTAAGATCGCTGACTCCAGTTCCCTAGGGTGGAAAGTAGTGACCGAATACCAGGCCAATCCCATCGCTTACGATTCGGATGACGAAAAGAAAATCATAAAAGCTCAAGTTAGGGCCGAAAAGAACTCAAAATAAAGTAAAAGAATGAGTCTTAGAAATCGTTCGCATCCTTACGTTAGACAAAACAACAACGTTGCTCCGCAATCAAAATTCGGGCGCACAGAGGACCCTCCTGTTTCAAGACCAGGCAACTGTTTTAATTGCGGTGTCAAAGGTCACTGGGTGAGAGAATGCAAAAAGCAGGATACTAACATGGAGATAAGTATAAATTCAGGATTTTCGTCAGACTGTAAATTAAATCACTTATTTCAGAAAATGTTGAGATCAACGATAATTCTATTATTCTTGCCGATAAGGGCAACGATTCGAACTCTCCTGTGGGTAGATGAAAGAATCACATAGATAAATGGGTATCCACCGGCGCTAACGCACACATTATTGACGTTATTTGTGCAGGTTATACGATGCCATTTCGAAATTTGCCAGATGGAGTTAGCTTGAAAAACAATAGATCGGCTTTAGATAACAGAGATTTTGTAGCTCAAGAGATCAATAACCTGCACATCAGAAGTTTTTTCAGTATCTATTGTTATCAATCCATTAACTGTAGCAAAATAAAAAAAGAATTAAACCAAGATTAGTGTTAGATTGTCGTCATATTAATCTGCATCTATTAAAGTTCAAATATAGGTATGAAGACGCAGAGGTAGCTAGAGACATTTTTGAGGTCGGTGATTTCGTTTTTACTTATGATCTTAAATCAGCCTACCATCAATAAATGTATTTCCTGATGATAGAGTTTATCTAGGATTTAGTTGGGATTTTGACAATGGGGTCAGAAATTTTGTTTATAACGTACTTCCGTTCGGATTGTCAACGTTTGGATATATTTTCTCAAAGGTCACTGGACATTTTGTAAAGTATATACGATCCATGGGAATAAAGGTTGTAATGTATTTAGATGACGGACTAGCAGGTGGCTTTTCTGATGATGGGGTGAACAAAGTAAGCAATAAAGTGAAAAATGAGATTCAGAGTTTTAATTTTTGTTTTCGCACACAACAATTGTGAATGGGAGCCTGAGCAAATTGTTCAGTGGTTGGGCTTCCAGTGGAACTTAAGCCGGCGTGGCCTAGTGGTATCGCGCTGGACTCCTGATCGGGAGGCCGGGGTTCGAGTCCCGCTCTGGTCATGTCGGTGTCCTGTTTTTCGCATGAGACCGTAAACACCGAGGCCCCGTGTCGTGGTATGCATGGCACGTTAAAGATCCCTCACTGCTTCGGGTGGGTCTGTTGCAAAGGTCAAATTTGTATGCCCCGCATCAGGCAGATGTCGTCACCATATACGTGAAATATTCGTGTTGTGACGTTAAACAAAAATCAATCAATTAAAAAATACAGTGAAACTTTTTAAAATGGCATAATAAGAGTGTCATACGACAGGGTAATAGGATTCCTTATGCTTTTGACAGAAATATTAGGGATGGTTGGTCGGGGGCAGCTACTTTTTAGCGCTAAGCTTTAGCCAGTTTGGTCGGACAAATTATTAGTATGAAGGCGGTTATAGGAGACGAGGTTCGCAGGAATACCAGGTGTTTATACTTTTGCATAGAAAGGAGGGCTAGCTGGAATAGCAAATTTTTTTTACATTTTCCTCAGAGGTAATCAAGGAAATGAATTACTGGTTCAGTAACATAGAGGTGCTTAATATGATCGGTACAGGATTAAATTTTTTTTATCTTGCCAGATCATTAGAATTTTCAGCTTTTCACTGATGCATCAAACACAGGGTTTGGTGGTCATTTAATACAGACTAATTCCCTATATAATCAGGATGTAGGGGACGCCCGACGACAGGGCAAGGAACAAGTTCATGGTTTATGGAGCCAAAGGGAGAGTGTCAAAACTTCGACATGGAGAGAACTTGAATCTGTCAATAGAATTATTCAAACGAAATCTACCAAGCTTGTAGGTTCAAAGTTTAAGTCTTTATTGAAAATAAAAATTAGTGCCATATTCTTCACGTTGGTAGCAAAACTCAGGAACTGCATTCCATAGCAGTGATTATCTTTAAAGATGGGAAAAGAGGAAATATAAGCTTATCGTCAATATGCATACCTAGAGTTGAAAATCAGGAGGCAGATTCCCTGAGTAGGTTATCAGATAGAGGCGACTGGGGTTTGAGTGATTCTGATTTTAAGTTTTTAGAAGCTAGGTACGGGCCTCATGATTATGATAGATTTGCATTTTATTATAACAATAGATGTATAAAATTCAGTTCAAGAGTTTGGTGTCCCGGTACCGACAGTGTAGATGCTTTCAGGTTATAATAATCTTATCGTACCCCCGCCGAGCATGGGAGCAGATGTTCTTTACAAGTGTGTCAAGGACGAAGTAAAGCCTACAATTGTTTTGCCTAAATGGAAGTCTGCCCCGTTTTGGCTATTATTTAGAGTTTATAGAAAGCACTTTTCAGATTTTGCCCAGAAGTAATGCAACAATTAAAGGCAGATGTACGAAGAGTATATTTAGTAGAAATTCTTTATCTTTTGATCTAGTAGCTTCAAGGTTTGAATTTTCATCATAATTTTAAAATTTGACAGGCTTAGCTATTCAGAATGGTATTAACAACGCCATGGAACGGTTTCAGACAGTTATTTATCCAATCTCGGAGGGAAAATGTCTAATTTTATTGTGCAGAGTAAAAGTAACAAAACTGTGTCGACATATTATGGTCATTCCAAGAGATGGTCAGATTTCATTTCTGGTCAAGGATTTCAACACATCCCAGCACAGCCTATTCACATTGCATTATATATTACGTATTTGCTCGACCGTGGTTCTTATACTCAAGTGATAAATCACGCTGTATATGCGATTAAGTGGGCACATGAGATTAACGGAATGGCGTATCCAACCGACAATTCGTATGTGAAATCGTTACAAGAAGCTGCTAAGCGTATAGCTACTCCTAAGGTCGTGAGGAAGAATCCAGTTTCAACAGAAACTCTCATCAGGTTATGTGAAACGCACAGTGATTCGTCTGACTTGATCGTTATTAGGGACTTGAGCATGATTTTGTTATGTTTTGCAGGGTTTTTGCGTTTTGATAAATTGAGAAATTTAAAATGTTGTGATGTGCATATTTTTGATAGCTATTTGTCTTTAAGCATTCATAAGAGCAAAACTGACCAGTATAGACAAAGGATGAAATATTAATTGCTAAAGGTCAAACATGTGCCTGTCCAGTTAATATGTTGTCAAAATATATCACATTAGCAGGCATAGAATTGCAATCATCAGATTATTTGTGTAAGCCTCCCTTTCGTTCTAAGGGTGTTGCAAAACTAATCTATAATGTAAAAAAGATCAGTTACACAGCAGCTATAGAGACCATTTTAAAACGTCTTAAATCTGTTAATACGTACACTAATTTTGGTTTACATTCCCTTAGATCAGGGGGCGCCACTGCGGCAGTGGCTGGAGATGCTAAAGAAAGATGCATCAAGCATCATGGCCGTTGGAAGAGTGATTCTAGCAAAGACATGTACATAGTAGATCAGAAATCCAATAGGTTATCAGTCTCACAGCAACTTGGTTTGTAATTTCATTTTTACTGTATTACTGTTATAACTTAATTATAAATATTGTGTTTACACTTTTCATTGTCACTTTTGCTCCCTCCCTTTCTTTGGTTATTTTCTATACGCTTCTTCTCGAGCTAGTCGGCAAATACTATTTGTTTGGTGTTTCATTTATTAATGAGTAGAGTAAAGACTAAATGTTTTCTGCGTTACATAGCATAGCGAAAAATATTTGTCTTTGTGGTTCGAAAGAAATTATTTAGTTTGGCCTATGATGCTATTCGAACACTCGTGTGTTCTGGTCACGTGATAGTCAGGGTCGAGTAGAGTAATATAGCGTGGATTATCAGTTCTAGTTCGTTTCTGAAGCTGTACACACCTACTTTTTTCAGTTTTGTATGAGAATAGGGGATAAATTATCTTACCCAGTTTCAGAGCTTTTTACCCACAAGGGTTTTTATCTCTGTTTTCCCCTGGGTTTGATAATTCATGCAATGTGAATTTATATTATATTATATATTTTTATATATTATGTCTTTTATAACATCGATGACGTCTTGTATGGTTCATGAACGTCGTTAAAGATTTCATGTATATTTACATAGAGTAATTTTGGTCCTGTTTGAAAAATATGACACAGGATAAATTGTTTTGCCTTTGATTATTTTGTAATTTAACATCTTTTGATAAATTAAACTCCAGCTTTCACGTACGCTTCTCGAGCTTGTCGGCAAATACTATTTGTTTGTTGTTTCATTTATTTATGAGTAGAGTAGAAATGGCAATTACTTTTTTGGTCTATCAAAAATTCTAACGTAGTCATTGAAAAATTCCGTTTGAGAAATTTTTAAACCTCGATCACATCATATATTTTCAAAAAAAAAAAAAAGTAGAAAAAAAAAGATTCTACATTTTTCATCACCTACATAATATATTTTATATGTTAAAAAGCTCTATACAGGTAATATAGCTCTGTAACTCTCTATTTGCATAATTATACTGATTTACTCACCTAGAGATCTGGGAAAGATCAATTAAAGGTTGCATTCAACGCCGCTTTAAAATTTGACATACATGTACATACAGAGACAAAGACTCCTTTTTGAAAGTAGTCTGTGTCTTTGGTACATATACACGATTTTTATATTTTTGCATATTCGGGACGTTCAGAAGCAAGTATAAGAAGGTTGGAGTAAGCATATTCTCGAAAACACCAAATTTGATTTTTTAATTAATATTTTCTAAATTTGGTCATGACCTCAGCTGAAGGAAAATGACAACTTGATAGTACTGTTACACCGGGTGTCTGGTTAGATAGCATTGACTGGTCTGATTGTGCTGTAAATGTATATGTACAATGTATACACATGTTTTCTATGAGCCTCATGTAAACATACTGAACGACGTTTCGCGCCAGACAGTCATTGAACCTGTCAGTGTGGTATCACAGAATCAACCAAACGGGCATGTAAGAAAATCGTGCCATCTGACGTCATATCAGGCATACTAAACACAACACATTTTTAACTCCCGTGAACCGAAGGCTCAAGTGAGCTATTGTCTTAGCGCGCTGTTCGTCGTCGTCATTCATCGTAAACTTTCACATATTCGACTTCTCAACTGCAAGCCTTTTACAGAATTTCGTCAAATCTTACCTGACGTAACTACTCAAGTTCCTCCATCAAGTTTATGTGTGTATTCTTTAATCAGCAGTGATATATATTATATAGAGAAATATGTAGTAGATTAAATCACTGTTGACAAGAACATGGTGAATTTTTATAGAATAAGTGTCTTATTTTGTGTTTGTGTTTTCATGCAGGAATAATTTACAATGGCTGATGGTTTATTAGATATAATGCGCTAACGCGCATTATACCTCAAAAATGCATTAGATATTGTAATTTATTCCTGCATGAAAACACAAAATAAGACACTTACTCTTTATATATATATGCGCTTTTAAAACCTTAATATCATACTGGAAACTTCCATTTCCATTTTCATTTCGCATCAGCAAATCATTTCGGAGGGAAATTATAAATTGAAAGAAACAGCTGGTGTCAAATGAGAACGTAACGTTTATTCAGAATGACATACTTTCGTCGAATGTCTAGCACTTTAGCGCAAAATACGACTTTAATGACATCACGCAAGGTTGGAAATGTGGAACATTTCATTATGGCGTAATAAGCATAACAATCAAAAGTCTGCCAAACATCGTTTTCTGTGCTGAAAAGTTGATGAAATATGGGGCGTTATGACGTCACGGATCAATGTAATTTATACAGAAATAAAATACATGTCTTGAAAGCTTCATCTCAGGCAATTACAGTAGTTGTTTATATCGCAAATGACGTAAATCCGTCAACACACAAAATTTGAAATTCCCAGTTACCATGCAGTATTTTCTTACTACCCAGCAATTAATTAAGGGATCGCCAGATCCACCTTTAACCACGCCCATTACGCAGTTCCATTGTGACGTCATAGTTAAAATCATGTTTGACGGGCCATTTATTTATGACGTCATAATGAACAAGTGTGCCAAAAAGTGTGATGTCGGGCATTTGACGATCACTCAATTGACCCATCCCTTTGGCCTTTCGCGGAATACTTCATGACGTCACAATACATTTTCAATGTTTGTCCGAGGTATGACCGAGGTGTAAGGTATTGTGACGTCATCTAATTTGATAATGTTTCGCGCATAAATGGAAGGGTCAATGACAGAGAAGGCCCACAAAATACAGCTATGAATGATTATAAAATTCTTTCATATGCTACCATTCTACCCTTAGGTACATCACATAACACCGTATCAAACAATATTTATATTTTAAGAAACGGGGCCTAGTACAGTAAAGTACTTATTTATTTCTGTACATGTAATTCTTAATCGTTATTTATTGGCTGACCAAATTTTACAATACCAATCACTCGGTCAATCTATAGCTGATCCAGTCTCAGTCCAATTGGGCCTCTTGTTTATGTTTTGAAAAAATGTGTTCCAAGAATTCTTTTACAACACATTCAGGGATGAAATTAAGAAATATTACACAGAAATCTAGTAACATATATCATTTTACTGCAGGGTTCAGCGCTATAAATTGAGAAAATATTTAAAAGTCAATTGTTTCATTTTCATTTATGTAAAATGTTCTAATTAACTGTCATACAGAATGGTTTAATTCCATTAATGAATAGAATAATATTCAACAAAATCCAAGTCCAAATTATTAATCAATTGTTGAACAGAAGAATTTGAATACATGCCTGGAACATTTCTCAGTTTATGGCGCTGGACCCAGTTGACTAAATAATTGGAAAGTTCGGTTGGTAATAGCAGATTTTCATACAAAAATCTTAAGCTTTTCTCCAAATGTTTAGGAAGGTTCTAATTAGAATTTAGAACTGGGCGCTATGCAGTATGAATGGAACTTAAATGTAGACTGAACTTTGACAATCTGGGCCAAATATGTACCATATAGGTTTGCTCTGTTTATACTGTATGCCTCCGAGATAAAATAATGTGCATACTTGAACAAGCTTATATACCAGTTATACAACTCCAATATAGCATAAAAACCTCTATGGTGTAGTCTCCAAGTCTATGACAAACTGTTACCATATTCCTTCACAAGTATAATTGATCCAAAAAGCCTCAACGACCACCTGAATATGTTCAGAAATAAATTCCAAAAGAGGAAACTCTTTTCATACCACATTTGAATTCTGCCAAATAACAATTTGTAAGGAACCATTGGTACTACATTTCATCTTGGTATCAATATGATTTTACCCCTTAAAACAGTTTTGAAAATTGCATCACATCTATCTGTATATCATGTTCTGTTACATTTACCTTTGATGACTGAAATATCTAAGAGAAATTCAGAAAACAATAATGGAAGTGTATACATAAGATAATGGTATAATGGCTGTATTTTGTGTGTGTGTGTGTGTGTGTGTGCGTGTGTGTGTGTTTCCTTTTTAGATCATTGTCTTTTTTTCATTTTTAATGCTTAATAGTCAATTTGCAATGATATAATACGTAAAATCAACTAAAAGAAAGGAAGATGTATACCACATTAAAAATAGATCATAATAAATTACCTTAGGTCGGGTGACTTAAAAATTTAAAGCGATTCTCTCCATGATTCGCTTTGGAAAGAATTTTCTCTCTTAAAATTACATGTACCAATGTCAAGTTTTCCTATTTAAACAGGAAAGCTTGAATCTTATAGAATTCCTTCCTTGATTCTAGATTGAAATTGCTCAATATACACTGTAGCTCAACTCCTAATAGATCCAATATCTGCTTGAAACTTAATGCGACGGAAACAGCAAAGAACGTCACTACAGTAAGAAGTACACTTGATACATGTTAATGTGAAAGTTTTCCTGTACTATCATGACAAGATTTTCGTCAGTTCGGGAAAAGTAATTAAATTACTAGAATACCGATACAACGTCTTGCGGCAACATGATACAGATTTTCAAATATGAGTGCCCTTTTATATCTCTCCTGAAATCGTCAGATACACCTATTTTGTGCTTGATGGCTCATCTAATTATATGGATGAAATGATAATTTGACACGTGTTTTTAAAACACTCTATTTGTAGATAACTTAAAAGTTATATTTTATAAAGAAGGATCCAGAAATTCAAATATATTAGAAATGAATATTTTCAAAATCTGAAATTGACGCCGATAAATGCCTAATATGACCTCAGTTTGACTCAGATTTTTCAACAAAAGGGGTGTACTGTAGCAACGACTTTCCTTTAAAGTAACCAACCCTACGCCTCAGTGTCTGATTCTTAAACCAGTGCCACATAAAATAACCTCAGCTCTGGTCACCAACATATATACATACATACAATATATACATTTCAACAAGATCCAGTGGCGGGTCCAGGATTTCCGAAAAAGGGGGGGGGGGGACATCTGTATAAGCCAGACGACTTGGCCATTTTTGGTGCTAAATCTTGATTTTTACTAGTAAATATGTGACCAAAAGGGGCGGGTCCCCCTTCTAAATCCGACACTGAGATCTGTACAGGACATTTTTTCAACAACCGAACATTCAATGCCTTTCTACGAGTTTACTCAAGCTATGACGACGAGCACGATTTTATCACAAGTCAAAACAGGCGTACTAAAATATATATACCAGGGAAAGCGACATTTGATTTCTGTACCTAAATATGGCAACATGTGTTCAAGTTCTGAGCAACAATCACGGAAGTGAAATAATCAAAAATATATGATAACCCGTACTGCATGCATTGTGTGTGTTCAAGATCTGTGAACGAAATGTATAAAATTGACATATGCCTCACAAACTTGATTCTGAATTTGTTGACGATATTGTTGACTGTTGAAGTGCTCACTATCTCTTCGCAAGGTAAGGATATTTATGGTTTGTCAATAGAAAAATAGGCATAGAAAATCGTAAAAGAACTATCTATAACACAACTTTTTCATCTATAGGAAATCGAGAAACGGACTGCAGCCTTTTTCATCAACATGTCTAAATTTTGGACTAACTAAATCTTACGCCAATGGCGTAAGTCTACTTACGCACATTCAATCTCCAAAGTAGGGTTACGGTCCTTGCACTCCCTTTAATCTCTGCCAACTACTGAAAGTAATCCCTAGTCAGAAGGCAGAAAATATAGACTGTATTGCGTGTTTTGGGAAAAATGTCAGTGTGCTGATTTTTACGCTGAGAAAATATAGTGAGGTATAAATTCAGGGCTGATTTCATGTAGAAGCCAGATTAAAACTCCATGTAATATGGTAAATCCTTTACTTTTAACTAATAAGGTCACTGAAGACCACGTCATACCGTCTAGAGGCAAAATCTGATTTTACAAGAATCTTGTAAAACCTAAGACGTTGGCAGAGGTGTGTGTGGATTGTAAAGGAACAACAACTCTGCTTTGAAAAAAAAAACAAAATTGTGAACATTTTATAAGATTTATTTCTAGAAATCTCAATATCTACAGCAGAATTAGGTGCTAATATCGTTTCTTAGTACTAGATTATTACCCAACATACCACGCTAATTGAGTTTGCACATGCCCTCTCAAAGCGAATTTACTAAATTAATATACAACAATCGGCCGGTGTAAGTGTGTACGTACGTAAGGATCCGACTAGCGAGTTGACTAACTTTACGCAGTACAAATGCATACATGAAATATATTGAAATATTATGTTTCATAAGTCCAAATTTACATATACTTCTTACAGATGTTTAACTTAAAATACATTTATTTTGCAAAACGCGCTTACAAGTTTATCTAGGTGATCTACAGTAGACACCATGCGCTTGTAAACATGCACTGCAGTAGTGACGTCATCAGTGGCGTAGCTACCATTATGCCAAATGCGCACGAGGTGGTCGTTTTCCTTTCCCCGCCCCCTGCCTTTCTTGTGCGTACACATCATTTGGACTCTGGCCGCTACGCCCCTGGTCATGGAATCATATGCCATACTTGAAAATACGTCATCAAACCGATAAGTACATGTGTCCACATAGATCTATAAAGTCAGGCGGATCATGAATTGCGACGAAATAGAAAAAGAGAATCCTCTCTCCTCTTTCTGCCAATCTAGTATAATAATGTATTAATATTCAAGACGGCTAACACCCTCCTCATACCCCCCACCCTTAAATTAGCAAATTTATGTAAGGCAAACTATGTTTCTAGTTAAATGTGGATAGTATATTGTATCATTTACTGCATGGAAACATTAAAGAAGGCTAGAAGTAATTACACTAACTTACAACACTTAGTAGAGGAATTCGATTGGCGTAGAGTTTCGACTAAATCTACGCTAATCGTAGAGTTACGTGGTTTAATGAAACGTAAAATAATTTGAAATTTAGTCTAGTCGGATATTTATGCCAAACTAAGCCTACGCCAGGAGTTACGCCGTTTCATGGAATGGGCTCCTGGCATGTACTGTTACTAGGAACTATTGCACCAAAATGATAGTCAAGTAAGTAAATAAAATCTCAGACTGTAGGTTCAGTGTAGAAATGTGTAAATATTAATCCTCAAATTATACATGTATATGCAGCTTTTCTACATAGAAGTCAGACTTGACAGTTTGACAGCATGGCTCATTTGTAAAATTATGCAAGTTAGTAAGATCTGGTGCATTGTGTTCTTTTATTATTGACTGCTGTACAGACATAAATAACCACAATAAATTTTGTTCATTTAAAATGGTTCCCGGTCCAGTTAGGTGCAGATTTTTTTTTTCAGTGAATTTTTACATGGTCAAGTAATGGAACATCTCCTGAAAACTGATGGAAGAAAACTTTACATAGATGGTTGGTTAATTAATGTTTCACGTCGCTTTCAACAATTTCTCAATTATATCGCAGCTTGGAAGCAGGAGGTAACAAACCTCTCAAATATAGTGGTGCAATTCGGGAATCGAACCCGGATCGTACACGCCGCAATCCAAGCCCATAGCCACTACAGCAAGCTTATCCCTAAACTTTGCTTAACTCTGTTTCATTATTACATGTTTAATATGTTTAAACATTACTATAATAATAATAATAATGTTTAGACATATTTTATGTCTTAAATATTAGTGTAACACATGCCAATCGAAGGAAAAGTAGGAATACGAACGGTTCCAGTTTTTCTCATTTTGTTTTCATGACCCCTTGGTATTCTGGTACCATATGTACTAAAAGTCGTAAATCCTAGGGGTATTCGTAAGTAACTCGTATTTTAAATTTGCGAGTACCGTGATACGTACGAAATTATGAGTCGGCGTTTACTTGTGATGTCTCTCGTAAATCTACGATTTTTCTAAAGGTACTCATAAGTTACTCGTAAAATAAAAACAATAATTGTCTGAACTTGTCTTATGTATATATACATATATATATATATATATATATATATATATATATATATATATATATATATATATATATATATATATATATATATATATATATATATATATATATAAATATATATATATATATACACACACATACACACACAGAGAGAGAGAGAGAGAGAGAGAGTATTCAATTCAAAAACCGAAATGATTCACTAGAAAATTATAACGAAGGGAGCACATGCAATAGAAAAATGATACGAGCACTTAAATTTATAAAGAAGCTAAGAGTGAATCTGTACCTGTACATACGATATACGAGCTCGTAGCAATGATCGTAAGTTTGTAGTAAACTCGAACACTGCTTATAGATTTACAAGTTTTAGTAAACAAGACATCCTACATTTAGCAAGAACTTCATATGAGACTGCTTTTTGTAAACTCTGCACCTTTATCCCAGAAGACGATATTAACAGCTGTATATTATACGACCTCTCATAATGGGGTTTTTCGACAATATCCTCGAACTGTTTGAACGAAGTGCCAAAATATGCAGTCTCTCTGAGGAAGATTTCTACTTTACTCTTCTTGCACGTTAACATGTTTCGATGTAGATGTACGATTTCATATTTGTGAAGGAATTTTGTGTCCTCTATAGTATGAAGAAACGTCTACAATACATGTCTTTGTAATGTTACCAGCTTACCATCTTGTATGATTTTCTTATCTATACAAATTTTCTTGTCACTTTCTAGATTCATTAGATATGAAGAAGCAATAAGGAATCTAATTATTTGACAACGTATCCTTTTTCAGCACGATGAAGGGTAGCAACTTAAATGCTGCTACAGGCAAAATATTTTTTACATTACACTAAAAGAAGTTTTTAAGTATTGTACAACACTCAATAGGAAAAAAACAAACCCCCCCCCCCCTCCTACACAAAAGCCACCGAAGCACCGAAATAAGAACAACAGCAAAACAAAAACAAAAGTAAAATCAAAAACAAACAAACAATCAAAACAAACAAATCAAGTGAGGATAAAAAGTATCAGTCTTTTTCCCCCTTTTTGAATCATTTTCTTGATTTACTCAAATCTGAAAAGCAGTACGTAATTTATGACTTTGTGTTAGACAATATGTATTTCAATGATCATTAAAAACTTTTATGTCCACTTAAGTTTTCTTTATTGTCATGATATTTTTTTGTTGTTCTAGAATGTTAAAAGGTAGCAATTCAAGCACCACCAGAAAAAAAAAACAAAAACAAAACAAAAACCAAAACAAAACAAAAAAAAAAAAAAAAAAAAAAAAAAAAAAAAAAAAAAAAAAAACATATACATGTCATTTACACCACCAATTGTAAACCTTAAACCACTCACTACTTCAAATTAGAAATTGAAAATGGAAAAACTTTTTCACACATTTTACTTTTATTATCTTGATTTATTTGATTGATTGTAGAGGACCAACTGAGCATTCTTTTGTTGTCTTTTATTAGAAATATGTATGTTGGGGGTCAGGTAGCGAAGTTGGTAGCGCGCTCGCTTCTCAACAATGCGACCCGGGTTCAATTCCCGGTGTGGTACGTGAGATGGTGGGGCTGTCACCAACCTGGCTTCGTGGGTTTTCTCCGGGTACTCCGGTTTACTCCCACACAAACGACACCCTTACGCCAAGATCCGTGCCAACGAGCAAGATTTATATAAGTTGTTAACTTGTTACTTAATCGTTGTAAAATAAATAAAGTTTAAATTTATATATATATATATATATATATATATATATAATATATATATATATATATATATATATATATATATATATATATATATATATATATATATATATATATACAGTGGCGTAGCTACCATTACACCAAATACGCACGTGCGTACACATCATTTTGTAAAATAAAACATTGTGTCTCTCAAGAGAGAGAAAGAGAGGTGGTCGTTTTGCTTTCCCCCAAACTCCTGACTTCCTTGTGCCTACACATCATTTGCACTCTGGCTACGCCCCTGCTCAACCAAAAACTGTATATACAAAATCAACTATTTTGACGAATCTACGCATCAATCTGACCAAATGGGAATAAATGTTAAATACAAAGAGTGAAGTACATGTACATATGTTTCTTTGCTCTATAAAATCATACCCCAGTCCCCTTTCAAGGAAATGAACAAAATCGAGGACGTCATCGTCTTTCATCTCGGATTTAATCAAGAACTATAATGTGTGGGCATTTTTTTTATCAATTATACATTTCTTGTGTTATGTTTACGACCTCTCAAATTGGTCATTTTTCGAATCCCCGTGTGGGCACACCGGTGTGTCCTTGTCTTTCGGATGCGACAGTGTAAATGTGGGTCTTGTGTCCCGGTAGGCGTGACGCATAAAAGATATTTCACCGCTTCGGAGGGGTCTATATCAAAGGTTTACATTTCTATGCAATGCATCAGGCCGACGTCGTCACCACATGTATGAAATAATCGTGGATTGACGTAAAAACAATACTCAATAAAGGAGTTTCTTATTTTACGTTTTATCAACACTCTAGTTTCACTTCGAGTTTGCCACTTTCGTCTAACGGCCGAGAATTAATCTGTATCCGCCATTTTAGTAGTTGGTAATGCAACATTACGTATTGGTTTGGTTGAAAATTTCTCAATTTGGATAAATATCAACAGAAAATTGAAAACTGACCAGTGTCAATTTTTTATTTAAGTTTTGTGTTTTTTGGCCGGATTACAAAGCAATTCCGGTCTATAGATTAGCGATGTTCGTCCGTCAGTCCGTCCATCCGTCTGTCTGCCTGTTCGTGAACTTTTTGGTTAAAGTTTCTTGTTGAAGCAAAATCTCAGTAGCTAAGAGGAGTACAAGCATAATGGTTCATACATAGGTTCCTTATGACAAGAGCTTTCAAATTAAGCCACGACTTTTGGCCTTATGACCTTGAACTTGGACCTACTTTTAAGAAACTTTAACTTTGGCTATATCTTTTGAATCAGTAGTGATAGAGCTCTGATATATATATATAGGTTCTTTATGACGAATTCTTTCAATTGATGCCATGACTTTTGACCGTGTGACTTAGGCCTTGTTTCGAATTTGCTTTGCAACGGGGTCATACCGTATTAGCGGTTTCTTGTTTCATAGTATGTTTTATTTTAAGACAGAATTAGTAATCGTCATTTATTGAAGAGTAACATATAAAGTGGCAATTGCATGCACTACACGACTCAGCGGTAGATCAGAACCACTTTACTCTACCACCAGTCTGTATATGTGTCAATAGTGAGTCCACTTTAGCAATGTCTTTGTTGCAGGTATTCCAGATGTATATGTAACACTATAAATTTGCTTGTGTGATTATGCTGTTGAGCTGTACCATAGAAACTCCAACTCCCGAAAAATGGACTTGTCTTATTTTTCTTCAGTAAAGTACATTACAAATCATAAAATAATAACAATAAAAACAAGCTGTGTTTGTGAAACACTAATGCCCCGGCACCAAAGTCCCAAAAGTTAGTTTTAGCGTGAAGGTCATTATTAATGTCAAAAGGTCATCGACCTTGGTGTTATTTGAAAGGACTTCCTTAGTTAAGTGCTTATGTCAAATATGAAGTCTCTATCCTCCACGGTTTTAAAGTTATAGCCAAGAATAAAGATGACAACAGACAGACAGGACTATCGATCCGGGCAGAATAATGATAATGATAATAATAACGAATAAATAAATGAAATTATATCACTAAATAATTATTATATTCGAAGTGAATTCGTTATATAAGTCTAACTTACTTCCTGTGGTAAGCACAAAGCAGAAGGTGTTATATAGTAGTTTTCCCCCGTAGTAGTTTTTCCCCCCGGAAAAATGGCTATATAGTAGTTTTCCCCATGGCGGAAAAACTACTATATAGTAGTCTTTCACCAATAGTAGTTTCCCTCCTTACGTTACGGTTTGGAAATATACACGTTCGTCCTGTATTAGTCAGATAATATTTGAAATACAAATGTGCTATAGTAATAGCCTGTGGATCAAACCGATGGTGTTATGGTTAATGGGTTTCTATATACTGTTAAGTGCGTATGCGTGTTTGTATTTAATTTTTGTTTTATTTATTATTTACTAGTCTTTCTTTCTATATATTTACCATATTATGCTATTTTCTTCTATTATTTCATTGTAAAAATTGTCGTTTATTTGCGTATAGATGTCAATCATGACGTCAGGCTGTGACTCAAGATTCGATCCCAGGCAACTTTTTGTAATATATCATTAGTAAAATAGGAATTTATCAATCAAAATGTTCCAATGACAAATATAAGAATTGAACGTGCAAGAATTCCTTGAACATTCAATTCCTAACTAAATTAAAACTGATGCATTATATATATCACAATATCGCTCATCATGTACAGAGTACACGATGAACATAAAAATAACAGAAAGGAATTCCACTCAGGTGTCCACGATTTGCAATCTACAACAAGGCTTGTCTAGTCGCAGATGTTGTAAATCATGATCACAAGAATGTGATTTCCTTGTCCCTTACGCAAAGTATGAAAGGTTTCATTTTAAAGTATCTATATGCTAAGTTTCAAAACTCTATACCCTTTTGTGTAGAAGATATAGTCAAGGTTAAAGTTTCTGAAAAGTAGGTCACACTTCAAGGTCAAGGTAATTAGATACAGCCAAAGCACCATGGTCGAAGTCACTAGTTCAAAAATGATGGTTCCAAATAAAAGGTCTCATCACAAGGAAACTATATGTGGAGTTTCAAAGCCTTGTACCTCTTGGTACAAACGATATAGTCAAGGTTCTTGCCACAGGGTAAGAGTCTCACAGACAGGTCAAAAACTAGATGCCCCCGAATTTCATTCCAAGGGCATAAATACGAACTTCTTTTTTCTTTTTTCCATTTGTATATATAAAGATTTCTCGGATTAAATAAAGATATCTCGAGGGAAATTCTAGTAGATAAATCTCTGTTCTAAATATATGCATTTGTATTTGGAAAAGACATTAAAACTGAAGACATTTCTACTTAAGAAAATGAGATATCTCTAAATTAATTATATATATATCCGTATAAAAAGTTGAGATATATCTATTTTAAATAGAAATCTGTTTATTGTTAACAAGGTAACAAGCTGGATTTACTTACATGTATGTGTGAAAAGAAAATCCGGAATTTCACATTGGGGGAACATCCACTATAAAGTAGTTTTTCCCAGGGAGAAAAATGGCTATAGGAGAGGGGGAAATGGCTATATAGCCAGATGTCCCCCGGGGAAAAAACTACTATAAAGCCCTTTTTCCGGGGGGGGGGGCTACTATATAGCCATTTTTCCGGGGGGGGGGATGGCTAGGGGGGAAAACTATTATATAACACCCGGACCATATATTGACATGATCAAGAATCAAATTAAATCAAACCTAGTGCGTGTAAGGAAGGGTATGGTTGTAGCCCGAAATATGGCCGAAAATGACTTTTTTTTTCGGTAAAATGTTCCGACCATAGGGGGTTATAACCCCTGCAACCCCCCCCCCCCCTCTAAATCCGCCAATGTGGTTGCATAAAGTTAATTAAGTCACTGATAGGATTCTTGTGTACATACACACGTACGCCGGTTGACGAAACACACATTCTTGGTATTAAGTACATGTAGACTTACGCCATTGGCATAAGATTTAGTTCGTGGAACATTTACAGATGTTGATTAAACGGACTCCTGGCATCTTTCTTTTCATGATTCCTGTGTGAAAACCTTAATTTATTTACATGAAGCATACATGGTGTGCAAAGATAGATACAAAGAAACGTTCTTTACCAGCAATGAAATAGTAGGATCGTAATTGGTAGAAATCCTGCCATTACACAAAATTATGAGAGTGTTTGTATATCACATTCTTTTTTATGTATTATTTATATCTTCAGTCCCCGTTTTCTTGTCAAACTGCAAAATTGCCAGTCCATTGACAAGAACTACCCCCTATTTTTTCCTCGTTTCAAATATTCTGGATCCACGCCTCATATTGTACACGCTACTTAGATTCCCGTTCCATATAAACCACACGCGCACAGGCCACTGATACATTGATAAATAAAATACATTATTTATATATTTGTTCCTGTCATTCCTATTAATAACTATCCTATTAATATGAACACTTAAAGAATCTCAATATAATCACCCAACTCATTTTTCATTTTCAGTTTTAGAATCTTGATTAATAAAGCTAAATAATGAAAGTCATTTTGAATTTATAAAATTTATGCCGAAGCATACATGGCATAGTAACGAAATTTTTACATAGCTACATGTATCTATCCGGATCGTATTGATCACTTGATAAAGACAAAAACAAATATCTTGTTATCAAGTATTTCTGTTTCTATTATTTGATGTTTCTTCATGTTTTAGATTTATCATTCAGAACACCGGTATTTCGTGGTAACCGGATATCCCTACAGTGGAATGGGACTACGGATCTTACATATGGCATACGAGTCAACCCTGATGGAGGAAGTTATACCGATCATACAGATATAAAGACGACAAATTTCACAGTTGAGGATGCACTCCTTTTTCAACATTACACCTTTATCCTTTTTCAGAGCAATGTTGAAAAACATCGGATTAGATATAAAACACGTAAGTTAGAATAGATTATCATTAATGCTTCCATTACTTTACGAATGCTTTTTTATTTTTAACATTTTATTATCATCATAATGAAGATGATAATAATTATCATCGTCATGATCACCATTATCGTGATTATCATTCTTCTTCTTCTTCTTCTTTATAGATTATTTTTTCCATTAAAGAAAAATATAAATTTCCATAGTACTTTTCTAGTTTTAGTAGAAGTATTGATATATACATGTACATATTCTATTTATATTTAAAAATACACAGAAATGACCATAACAGATTATAAAGATTAAGCATAAGTAATTTCGTAATTCAGCAATCCAAAAACAAAAATATTATTAAAAACAGATGGATACTTAATATTTTGTTTCAATGTGCCATGCCAGATGCATCCGTAATACAATCAAAGTACTAAAAGTACTGATAGGCGGCTCGAATGTTCACCTTGGTGTAATTACTCAACCATCAATACTTAAAATATGTACCACATTGTATGGAAGAGTGAAATTCATGCAATATGTATGAATGGCTCAGATGATGCGTCTTAGAGGCTTGTATTGACTTAAATCTCTCAGGGATTTACATGTATCTTAAATTTCTAAGTGAAATCTTATCGTTTATTCCTATATTTTACAAGGATTATTTATCACCTAAGAATGCTTCTTCAGTGAATACAAATGCAAGTTGTAAAGTACATGTGTTAAAAATAAATCAATACATGTAAAACAAATATTGAAAAGCTTAGCTTAGGATAAAACCATTCATTACCTACTCGGATCTTCATGCCTTTTCTTATAACAGAATTCTGCACTACGTAAAACTCTGAACCGGATATGTAACATGTATAAACCCAATTGATGAATATACAACTGAACAATTGAGAGAAAGAATATGTAGTTGTTATGCCTAGCTTATTTTCTAATCTGGATTGGTCACATGGCTCAATACACGTCATATTTGTTTGGGTGAAGATTCATTATTGAATGTTGCTTTATTCGAGGAATCTGAGATTTTGAGATTTTTATCTCAGAAACGGGTTGTATCACATTTAAAGAAGTAAAGGAGATTAATCTTTGGAAGATTTCTCAATTAATCTCTACAGTTTTATGATTCATAATAGCCCTTGAGTTGAAAATGTTTTGAGGAAAGTTGCATTACAGTCTATGATAAACACCGTGTTTAATGACCCCTCCCCCATGTTATCTTCGAAATGTATCGGGGATTACCAACAATTGTATCTTAATGTGACGTCACGTCGACTCTGAAATCACGTGCAATCTCTCTGATTATAACTGACATCTAGCCAATCGGTTGCTTTTTCCATGAACATGGTCAAGAGTTTGGTCTTTGTTGATGCCTTGTGGTGGTGGAGAGTGCACCTATGAAGTTTCAGAGGCCCATCACTTTTCATAGCAAAGATATGGCCATATGCTGACATCAGATAGTTAAACCAGCTGAACGCTATATGCCCACAAAATCTTTCTCTCCATTTCATTAATGTTCTGTTTAAACAGGCAAACATTGTTCTATAAATGGAGGAAAACAAGATATAACAACAAAGCAATTTCTTGCACTCATCATGATTTTCTAGTAAAACTTACATCAGTATATTATGACGAAATGCGAAGTGTGAACAATAAACTCATATATTTATCAAAAGAGTATGAAAATAACATCGTATGTCGATACAATGAAGAAGTATAATGCATAGGAACATTAAATTCCAATTATCTCGTTCGAACGAGATTTCTTTCTCGTTCGAACGAGAAACTAATATCATATACCATAATCTACAGTGATAAGTGTTATTAACCGACAGAAAGAAATGGAATATCGTCCATCAATAAATCTTTTGATATTTTCTAACAATTTCTTTAATAGCGGATGTTTGATCATTTAAATAACTATATAGACAGGAGCATTTGGCCATGTTTGGCCTGACTTTAGTTGAAATACATTATACGTATTATTTCAGTCTATCAAATGGCAGATCTAAAGTATGTTTGTAACATTTGATTTGGAGCCTCATCTCCTCCTTTTTATATTTATGTTTTAAGCCACTGGAATCAAACAAACTTGGCTCAGTGACCTCACCAGTTAACATTAATCATTAATGAAATAATAATGCATAATTATAAGTGTTTTACTGTATATCAGTAAGTACCATTCAGTTTATATTTCAATTCTGAAATGTATAAATCATAATTAACAACTATTATAATAATTTTAATTACAAGAGGAGGGCAGAATATCTCTGATGGCATAATAACCCCCCCCCCCCTTTTTTCCCCACACATTCATCTTCTTCGCAATATAATAAATTATACTTTAACTAAAGTATTTCCTTTCTGTGTGTTTTAGAATAACTATGCAAGTTGAAATATATGCAATTATGCATATATAAATGTATCATTGTATGTATCAAATGAAATAATTCCTAATCATACTTATCTAAATAACAAAATACCTTAATTCATATATAAAAGTTTCTCGTTCGAACGAGATAATTTTCTCGTTCGAACGAGATAATTTCTCGTTCGAACGAGATAAAAAAAAAAGAGTTTTCTTCTTTAAAATGGCACGAAAACGGCTTCGTACAATCACCATGAAAATAAGAAGTACTTAAAATTTTTAACCGAGATTAAAATATTTTGTAAACAAAAGTAATGATGCTGAGCTTAATTTATATATTGTATCCTTTATGAAGTAGTAATGAATAGCTATTATAATGGAGTGTACACTGTACATGTGCTTTAGATCAATATGGCCTCAACATAGAAAGAGTAAATAAATATTAACTCCCAATAACAAAGAAATGGTAAAACTAGATAACACTGGGTACATTAATAATACAAGTATTTCAAATCAAACAAGACCAAATGGCTAATGATCTACATTCTAAACAAAAATACACATTATAACCTACATGGCTGCGTAGCATGACTATTGCACCATTAACAATTACTAGCAACAGTGGTGTTTTAATACTGATAAAAATATTTGGCAAGTTGGATTTATTTAGCAACAAAAGATACAATATAACATATCTTCTTCAGCAAATAAAGTTATATTATGATTTGATGCATATTGACATAGTTATTACACTTTCTTTTCCATGCTATTTCAGGTTGTGAAAATGGCGGTCTTCATGTCATGAAGAGGTTTATAGCCAGTATATATTCATTATTCTTATTATCACACTTTGTAGCATTTATAGTAGTATTAATATTAAAGAAATGAAATCTTATAAATTTGCAATATCAAAACTTTGAAGTTTCGGATAATAGCGTAACTTTGATTAATTTGGCAGTTTATTGTACATGTATATCAATCAGAGGAAATTCGGAATATCAAACTTTTTATCTCTAAGTCAAAATTAAAAAAAAAATCAACATTTCCGATGTTGTTTAGCCTATATATTATGGAAATGGGCAAATTTGTCGATATAATGACTATATAAGTGCCGTTTCGGTGTTTACCCTGCCGTTTCTGTGTTTAGGTGCCATTACGGTGTTTCGTTTCACCCGCGTTCTGGTGATACGAGAAAGCAACAACAACAGCGTATGAATACTCTTTGTTACGCTTATGACCGTTTGAATTATAATTACATTATATATTACATTAATACTATCTTAATTTTAGTGAAAATTTGAATGTTGCTTGAATTTGATACAAGAGGGCCTTATTTTGTCCAGTTGACGAGTGTTGTGTAATCGAGAACTTTGCACTAGTTTTGAAAATGCACATTGGTTTTCGGCAACTGTTCGGTCAGCTTCCGTGTTTGTAAAATCCAAATTCCATGCCTATAGGAGGCGATGCCTCTACGAGGCACTCGCCGCCTAAAAATAGTGCTCAATTTATATACAATGTGGTTTTTACTTCATGGAACAAATATAGATGAAAACAAGATCGGTTTGTGTAACCAGGAATGCCCCCGACGGCCCCCGACGTCCAAATAAGGTATATCTTGAAATGTAAGTCAAAGGTCACGGTAAAGGTCATAAGATCAATTACCTTGGTGTAATCTAAAAGAACCTTATTAGTAGAGTATGCATGTCAAATATGAAGTTAAAGTATGTTTATATCACGGTTCAAAAGAATAGAAACAGTAGGTCTAATGATCCATTAACGGCCATTCATTCTTAATGTTACTATTTATAATTCTATAAAGTTTTTCACACTCTAATCTAAATTTCAATTTTCTCTTGCGTTTTATCTATGATAAAGATTTCTTTTCCATTTTATACATGTAGATATAAAATTTAGAGTAATAAATATGATTTTTTTTTAATTAATTTATTTTCATTTATTTTAATTATTTATTCATTTGTGTTGCATTTCACACCTAGGGCTGGGAGAAACGCGAAATCTTACCATCCTACATAAATGTTATTTTCATGTCTCAGTCAAATTTTAATATATGTCATGATATCTTCTTTTTACTTTTTGGCAATGAAAGTATGGTGCATATAGATAATTTTTTTATTTTCATTGATACGATATATAGATATGTAGAATTTTTTGTTCATATGAAACGCACTAAGTCCTAAATACTCCCTTATTCTTTTATGTGGGGAATCGTCGTCACACGGTGAAATGAAAAAAAACAAACAAACAAATAATTAACAGGTTGTAAACTGGTGTCCAATTTATTGTATCCGCCATGCAAAATACAATTGATTTTAAGAATTTATAGAGTAAATTCTTGCAATGAAATAGGCATATGATATAAACAGACTTTAACGTTTTGCAAAATTTTCAAATGAATTCATTAATAGGTAGAAAATGAATTGTATCCTTCCATTTTAAAACCGGCACGGAAGCGTATTAGTGCCACATTGAAACATTTTTATTTTTCGTTTTTCCAACTTTATTGAGGGAAATTCCAACTTTAATCTTGCAAATTCCAACATTACAGTTGCAAATTCCAACTTTAATCTTGCAAATTCCAACTTTAATTTTACTTTCATATTGGACATTGCAACTTTATTCTTACTTTAATCTTGGACATTCCAACTTTAAAGTTGATAATGCTCTGTATGAACCCTTGACGTAAAAATTACACTTATTGTAAAAGGGATTACATTGAAAAAATAAATAAGAAGAAATAAATACAGCACCAAGCAATTCTATACCATATGGCACTATAAACCAATGCCAGAGGTGTGCCATTCAGGATTGATTCAATTATTATAGTAGTATTAAATGCATTTTCATAAAGATTACAATGCATTTTAAACGAAAAATGGCATATATAATATGCTCAGAGACTTTAAAAACGCCTACCTATATTATCATTTTAGTTTAAACAACAACTAGGGTAAATAATTGCACCAAACTTGATTTATTTCGAAAATTTGAATTATATTTGACAATATGATTGATACTATCACACGTTTCTTTTAAAAAATGATTTGATATCATCAGTTATGTATACCACGTCCAAAATTTCATGTGTTTTGTTTAATAAGGAGTATGCCCTCCATTTGCTTCAACGCATGCACGCAATCTGGACCGTATGGATTGACATAAAGTTCGAATTTTTTCTCATAGGAATATTATTCCACTCTTCATGAAGAACACGTGCCAACTCATCCACAGTCCTTGGTTGACGGTGACGTTTACGTAAGCGTCACCCTAACTCATCCCACATGTGCTCCATAGGAATGAGGTCGGGTGAACGTGCTAGGAAATCCATTACATTAATTCCCTGGATGTTTAGAAAGTTTAAGGTGACTCTAGCCGTGTGCGGACGTGCGTTGTTTTGTTGAAACGTCAACGGATTGTTTACAATTTGATGACGTTGAATTAATGGAAGGAGCTCAGGCTGTAAAACGTCATCGATGTAGCGCCTCGCAAGAAGAGTGTTCCTCAAAATAATCAGTGATGACTGGAAATATTGATTGATGGCTCTCCAAACCATGACGCCACTACCGCCAAATTTGTCACGTTCAATTATGCAGTTTGCGGCAAAACGTTCATTGCGTCTCCTATAAAAGCGCTGTCTTCCGTCAGTCATGGACAAATTGAATCTTGATTATAATATTGAATACATATAATACTACTATAATAATCTAATCAATTCTGAATGGGACCCCTCTGGCATTGACATGGTTTATAGTGCCAGGTAATATCGAATTGCTTGGTGTTCGATTTATTTTTTCCTATTTATTTTTTCAATGTAATTCCATTTACATCAGGGTTGATAAAGAGCATTATCAACTTTAAAGTTGGAATGTCCAACATCAAAGTAAGATTAAATATTAAAGTAAGATTTAAGTTGCAAAGTCCAAGATTAAAGTTGGAATTTCTAAGATGAATTTCCAAGATTAATGTTGGAATTTCCGAGATTAAAGTTGTAATTTCCCAGATTAAAGTTGGAATCTTCAAGATTAATGTTGGAATTTCCAATATTTAAGATGGAATTTCCAACATTAATGTTAGAAACACGAAAAATAGAAATGTTTCAATGTGGCACTAATACTCTGACAGTATATGCTCATTTCAATACTTCAGGATATGGTTATGTATGTGTGTGTGTGTGTGTGTGTGTGTGTGTGTGTGTGTGTGTGTGTGTGTGGTTGGTCGTATGTATGTATGTATGTATGGTGGTTGGTTGGTTGGTCGTATGTATGTATGTATGTATGGTGGTTGGTTGGTCGTATGTATGTATGTATGTATGTATGTATGTATGTATGTATGTATGGTGGTTGGTTGGTTGGTCGTTCATTTCAATACTTCAGGATATGGTTAAGTTCTATCAGTCTATTGTCCAGTTACGCAATACTGTTTTGTTTGCAGGCTCAAAAGGTATGAGGTACATTTCTGTCTGACAATGTGGCCAGACACAGTGGCGGATCCAAAGCCTCTTTTGCTACACCCGGAAAGGGGGGGGGGTAAGGGGTGAATCTTGCCGATTTCGACAGAAATTGGTCAAAATATAGGGTTTTTGCCTTTTGGTAAAATTATGGGTCACTTCCGGGGAGGGCGGGACGCCTCCTCCGCAACCCCCCCCCCCCCCTATATCCACCATTGAGATATGATGATATGTGTTACATTAAATGTTTAAACATTTATTATTTTTAAACCTACATGTATACTAATATTGGTAAATGCCCCGTCTATCTGCAATTTAAGTACTTTGATTAGATCACTCACATAATAACGAAAATAATAGATGCATGTACATGTATTGTGGGTATTCCTGCCCTCCTACAGCGACATTGACTCCTTTACACATCATATACTACAATAATACCGGGTAGATGCATGTATTGTGGGTATTCCTGCCCTCCGACAGCGACATTGACTCAAATGTGTAAGCATCATTTGATTCATTTACCTTTGTAATATTAATATACGGAAGTGGTTTTTTCCTTATGTGACTGGAATGTCAGCTGTGCAGACTCGTATGGTGTAAATGTTACAAAATCTAAGTTTTTTTTCAGCATGTTATAAAAACACTCGATTGTAGTTTTCCTGTTGTATGTGAGTAATTTTCCTTCTCACAAAAGGGAAGAATGAAAATGTTGCACTACATTCTGTATTCGGATATTGAATTAGAAAATCCTACACAATAAGTGGTAAAAACTGTATATTCTACTTCGAACGGTTGCCAGGTTTTACAGATTTTAGATATTAAGAAATATATACAGCTAGGTCATGGCGATTCTAAGTTATCTATAGACTCTGAGTTCCACTGTGGCGAAACCTTTGTTCATCATTATAATATGATGACCTCCCAGGGGAGGGTGGGGAGATAAATCAGATTATGGCTTTATCCCTGAGTTGGTCAATTTCAAAAAAGGAAAGCAAATGGAGACGATAGACTGAGCGATGACCACCTCAAAGTAGTGGAAATGCTGTCATTGATGGTTTATGGAAATTGTTTCAAGTGTAGATGGTAAGTTTCTAAATCTTGAAAAAGGGTTTAATAATTCCTATTTACTATGGGCGGAATACAAAAAGTCATGTAAGACTATAAGCATGTAGCACAATTATCATCGTTATTAAAACAACGTTCAGGTTATCTCTGACTTTGATATAGACCAAGCAACCTTTCCGAACTCACAAAATCAGGGATTTCAGTCGAACTTGGGATGCATGACTACAGCCTTCGGTATGCATGAAATAGTCTTTAAAAATGATCTTGAGATAATCTGGGAATAATATACATGTATATGCAGCTTTTCTACATAGAAGTCAGACTTGACAGTTTGACAGCATGGCTCATTTGTAAAATTATGCAAGTTAGTAAGATCTGGTGCATTGTGTTCTTTTATTATTGACTGCTGTACAGACATAAATAACCATAATAAATTTTGTTCATTTAAAATGGTTCCCGGTCCAGTTAGGTGCAGATTTTTTTTTCAGTGAATTTTTACATGGTCAAGTAATGGAACATCTCCTGAAAACTGATGGAAGAAAATTTTACATAGATGGTTGGTTAATTAATGTTTCACGTCGCTTTCAACAATTTCTCAATTATATCGCAGCTTGGAAGCAGGAAGTAACCAACCTCTCAAATATAGTGGTGCAATTCGGGAATCGAATCCGGATCATACACGCCGCAATCCAAGCGCATAGCCACTACAACAAGCTTATCCCTAAACTTTGCTTAACTCTGTTTCATTATTACATGTTTAATATGTTTAAACATTACTATAATATTAATAATGTTTAGACATATTTTATGTCTTAAATATTAGTGTAACACATGCCAATCGAAGGAAACGTAGGAATACGAACGGTTCCAGTTTTTCTCATTTTGTTTTCATGACCCCTTGGTATTCTGGTACCATATGTACTAAAAGTCGTAAATCCTAGGGGTATTCGTAAGTAACTCGTATTTTAAATTTGCGAGTACCGTCATACGTACGAAATTATGAGTCGGCATTTACTTGTGATGTCTCTCGTAAATCTACGATTGTTCTAAAGGTACTCATAAGTTACTCGTAAAATAAAAACAATAATTGTCTGAATTTGTCTTATGTATATATATATACACGCACACACACACACACACACAGAGAGAGAGAGAGAGAGAGAGAGAGAGAGAGAGAGAGAGAGAGAGTATTCAATTCAAAAACCGAAATGATTCACTAGAAAATTATAACGAAGGGAGCACATGCAATAGAAAAATGATACGAGCACTTAAATTTACAAAGAAGCTAAGAGTGAATCTGTACCTGTACATACGATATACGAGCTCGTAGCAATGATCGTAAGTTTGTAGTAAACTCGAACACTGCTTATAGATTTACAAGTTTTAGTAAACAAGACATCCTACATTAAGCAAGAACTTCATATGAGACTGCTTTTTGTAAACTCTGCACCTTTATCCCAGAAGACGATATTAACAGTTGTATATTATACGACCTCTCATAATGGGGTTTTTCGACAATATCCTCGAACTGTTTGAACGAAGTGCCAAAATATGCAGTCTCTCTGAGGAAGATTTCTACTTTACTCTTCTTGCACGTTAACATGTTTCGATGTAGATGAAAACGTACGATTTCATATTTGTGAAGGAATTTTGTGTCCTTTATAGTATGAAGAAACGTCTACAATACATGTCTTTGTAATGTTACCAGCTTACCATCTTGTATGATTTTCTTATCTATACAAATTTTCTTGTCACTTTCTAGATTCATTAGATATGAAGAAGCAATAAGGAATCTAATTATTTGACAACATATCCTTTTTCAGCACGATGAAGGGTAGCAGCTTAAATGCTGCTACAGGCAAAATATTTTTTACATTACACTAAAACAAGTTTTTAAGTATTGTACAACACTCAATAGGAAAAATAAACAAACACCCCCCCCCCCTAAAAAAAACCCACCGAAGCACCGAAATAAGAACAACAGCAAAACAAAAACAAAAGTAAAATCAAAAACAAACAAACAATCAAAACAAACAAATCAAGTGAGGATAAAAAGTATCAGTCTTTTCCCCCCTTTTTGAATCATTTTCTTGATTTACTCAATTCTGAAAAGCAGTACGTAATTTATGACTTTGTGTTAGACAATATGTATTTCAATGATCATTAAAAACTTTTATGTCCACTTAAGTTTTCTTTATTGTCATGATATTTTTTTGTTGTTCTAGAATGTTAAAAGGTAGCAATTCAAGCACCACCAGAAAAAAAAAACCAAAACAAAAAAAAAAAACCAAAACAAAAAAAACCCAAAAAACCAAACAAAAAAAAAAAATAATAAAAACCAAACAAACAAACAAACAAAACAGATAACCCCCCCCCAAAAAAAAAAAAAAAAAAAAAAAAAAAACTATATACATGTCATTTACACCACCAATTGTAAACCTTAAACCACTCACTACTTCAAATTAGAAATTGAAAATGGAAAAACTTTTTCACACAATTTACTTTTATTATCTTGATTTATTTGATTGATTGTAGAGGACCAACTGAGCATTCTTTTGTTGTCTTTTATTAGAAATATGTATGTTGGGGGTCAGGTAGCGAGGTTGGTAGCGCGCTCGCTTGTCACCAATGCGACCCGGGTTCGATTCCCGGTGTGGTACGTGAGATGGTGGGGCTGTCACCAACCTGGCTTCGTGGGTTTTCTCCGGGTACTCCGGTTTACTCCCACACAAACGACACCCTTACGCCAAGATCCGTGCCAACGAGCAAGATTTATATAAGTTGTTAACTTGTTACTTAATCGTTGTAAAATAAAGTTTAAATTTATATGTTTATATATATATATATATATATATATATATATATATATATATATATATATATATATATATATATATATATATATATATATATATATATAGTGGCGTAGCTACCATTACACCAAATACGCACGTGCGTACACATCATTTTGTAAAATAAAACATTGTGTCTCTCAAGAGAGAGAAAGAGAGGTGGTCGTTTTGCTTTCCCCCAAACTCCTGACTTCCTTGTGCCTACACATCATTTGCACTCTGGCTACGCCCCTGAGATATATATATATATATATATATATATATATATATATATATATATATATATATATATATATATATATATATATATATATATATATATATATATATGTATATATCTATGTAAAAGTTAAAGTCAAATTTAATGTTCTTGATTTTTATGATTATTTTTCCTGCTGTTAATTTTATCCTGCACTGGTGGCGTCTAAATGGCGGTTAATTTAGATTACTTTCCATTACAAAACGTTATGTGTTTGAGACTTAAGCATATTGACAAGGTGTCAAAACTGAGAGGGGTGGAGGAAGAGAGAGAGAGAGATGTAGGAGGGAGGGAGAGAAAAATTAGACTGAAATGCGAACATGTACCTTTTACTTTTCCTTTCTGTTGTGTTGTAGGTCCAGAAAGGTCAAAATAAAAAAGTACAATAATGATTTAAGTGTTGTTTTGACAAGAGGTTAATATTGTACCCCAAATGACTATAATTTTACTCCGAAATCAGCTTATACATTACTTTCGTGATAATTAAGCTTAAGCATAGGGGACAAGGGAGTATGATCAGAGTCTGTGGTCATAAGATCATTATAGAAGTGTGATGTTTGAAAATATCAGATCAATGCACGTGGGAACAAGATCAGAATGAAATGAAATCATTATCAAAATAAGATGATTATATGAATGAGAAGGAGGTGGACCAACGTCGGAATATGATAAATCGGTGAATAAGAAAATGTGTGAATGTTAGATAAATGTGGAAAAAGGATAAATGTGGTAATGAGATAAATTTGAGAATGAGGTAAATTTGAGAATGATATAAATTAGAGACTAAGATCACAATAATAAGATCAATATGGGAATGAGATCATTGTGGGAATAAGATTAATGGAGGAATTGGTTAATGTCGATCAGAACTGAGAAATGTGGAAATGAGATCAATGCAGGAATGAATTCAATGCCGGAATGGGGTCAATGTACAAAGGAGGCTTAGCACTTTAACAGTGTCTTTTTCTAACTTTCAATTTTTGTTATTCAAAGTGAACACATGACTATAATTAATAGTTATGTGCTCACTTTAAATAACAAAATTTTAAAGTTAGACAAAGACAACAGTAATAGATAAATAAACAAATTATGAATAAATGTATTAATAAATAAATAGAGTAAAAGCCCAAACAACACTAGAGCTGTCCTAACGGGACAAATACCCCCTGCAGCAACAAAGTTGAAACATGAAATAAATCATTCTAAGATACATCACTAGTATAAGTGTAATGGATGTCCCACTTGTACATTTTGAGGTAAAATCAATGAAAACAATCTGGTTTGTGTGCACTCTGATTTTGAACATGTAGATATGGACAACAATTGTGTAAACTAGAGTCTTCCAGCAACGTAACAGGAAGAAGTTATGACCCAAACGAGACTTCAGACTATATGTGCACTGTGACATTGACATTGTAGGTATCACCTTGCATGGTTCAAGGTAATGACACATCCTTAGGTCATGGACAATAATTGTATAAAATACTATCTCCCTCCAAATTAAAAGGAAAACGGTACGATTCGGACAAAAATTCTGGCTATGTATGCACTGTGACCTTGACCTTGAAGAAATGACTTTGGTTTAAGGTCATGACACACCCTTGGGTCATGAACAACAATTGTGTAGAATTCAATCTCTCTCCTAACGGAAGAAGTTATGACCCGGACAAGCTTCATGGACAGACAGACGAACAGACACACAGACGGACAACACGCTCCGTACAATATGATATACACCTTTGGATCATGGAAAACAATGGTGTGAAATATTAATTCCAGATAATAAAAACAACAAACTATACTAATTTATACTTTTTAATTGAGAATCAAGAAACTGAAGTTACTAAATTTTGTTTGGAATTTAAGGCCAGAGCACGGATATGCGGGTCCAGGAAATTATCCAGGCTATCGAAATGTTAACGCTGTAACGAGTAAACTGGCTGCCTGGTGTTTCTTTAGTTTCAGAGATAACAACAAAACCCATTTGATAAACAGATGTAGAAAGGATTCGAAATAAGCACCCCCTTTTAACTCAATTGCCCTTACCTTACTGTAACGGAAGGTCTTAAAAACGGGCTCGTCGGCCCCGAAGATACCGTAGCGCCCGCAGTTGGTATCAACTATCGAGCGGGTCTCTGTGGTAACATAGATGATCTGAATAAGCTCTCACAACACATGTCGTATAGGGCACCTACCCCCTATTGTTTAACATTGATGGATGAAACCATCCCTTATAACGCATGTCATGTAGAAGAAAATCCAGTCGAAGAGGGTTTCGAACCCTTTGTTTCCCATAACCACGTCAAATGTGAGACGTTTTGATATCGAGTATAACGCAACAAAGGGAGAAACCAATATCTCCTAAACAAGCGAGAACAATCCTAAGCCTGCAGGAATGTATAATTTAAAGTTGCATTAGCTGTCAAAATTGATATAACAAGAATGTTATGTTTCATTTAATTATCTGAAATTACACACAATCAAACTACAAAACAAAGTTATACTACATCGAAAGTCAACTCTTTTCACGACATTGACACGTTTTATAAACCGGAAAAATTGAGAGATGTCCGTTTTATTCACCATTTACACAACATTTGACACGTATGTAGATCGGGTCAGAAAATCACGTGATAAAAACAATGTACTAAAGTGTGCCGCTGAGTATATCTTCGTAAAACATGTTTTATCTAGCTTTGTAAACGCAAAGATATATAGGCGCATACTAAATGCACAGAAAAAAAGAAAAAATGTCATTAGTAATACTGTCAATAGTAATTTGACTATATACAACGAACATTTTAAAGCTTTATGTCACATTAGTAGTCCCACATGATTTGATCGAGGGGCCCCAAAAAGGGACTCTTAAAACAATTTCTTTTAAAGAATTTTACAAAATACATTTACGTTTCCCTCATGTCGTCCACTTTACACATTATTATCAACAGTTAATTTTAAGACATTGCCTTACCTAATGAAAGTAAATATCGGACCGCTTTCATAATACAAACACGCAAGTAATCAATACAATGGAATGTCAAGGCGTCGTGCTGACGTGGTATTGAAAAATGTAAACATTAAAGACTAGTGCAAGTGCGAAGTATTTCGTGTAAATTGACAACTCTCCCCCGTTCCCATCGCTCTAGTGCAACTTCTATGTTGTTCTTGTTCTAAAAATGTTTCGTCACAGACTTTTTTCATCCCTGATATTATCGAATTCTGCCTTTAATCGAGGACGTCTCATCTCCGATAGATTTGTCTACGTCACCAATGCTGTTGTTATTAGTGAACGTTTCCTAATCTCGCGTTAGTTGGCTAGGTCATTGATACACTGAGTATGCCAGGTGAAGAACAAAATTACCGACTTTGTGCGGGCAGGTCGTGATTATTTAATTACATTTTAATGATTTTTTCCACTTCTAACTGAACTTATATAACATTGTAATTTTGTATAAAGGCTAAACTTCAGGAGAGAGTCCAGGGTTAAAAGTTACAGCTTTCGTTTTTTAATACGGAAAATGACAGCTAGTGCAACTTTAATTAACGAACAGTGGCTCATTTCCATATAGGAGAGAAAGTTATGACTGAGGACGTAATGAATGTTTCAAGCTCGCCTTGGATATCATTTAAAATATGGATTGCCGTGGTCGGATAAGTGGGTGCCTTCGAACGAAATAAGGTAAACTCTTTGACAGTTATAGATGGATGTCTAATAACCATCCCCCCTTTCTTTAATAAGAATGAACGAACTGCTTGGTTAATGCGGATCCTAGATTTTTCTATTGCTTTTTGGTTTAATGCACCATGCCAGTAGCAGCGTTTTGATATTTCTGAAAGTAATAGTTTTGTTGCAGGCAACATAGTCTTTAAACGGAGGTAAGTGGCCTTTATGTCGGAAATGAGGTCAAATCTCTTGGAAGCGACTATACCGTTGGACCCTAAATGTATCAAAAGGTAATCAGGCTTTTTGGAATGGTTTTGAAGTTTTGACGAAATGAATGGGGTTAATTCATTCCACTTAAGCCCCCGCTTACCGTACCATCTCAAACTGACGCCGTACCTTTCAAAGCTCAGAGACGAGCCTCCTTCTCTGGAGCGGGAGGCGGCCTCAGCCCAATAGATAATAGATGACCCGAATAACAATACAGACATATCTACAAAACTTGATGATTATAGAGGTAACAATATGCAGTACACAAATAGGATTAGTTAAGTAATTTTTTTCTTTTATTCTATGGGGAACAAACAAAGATGCTTGCTGTTTGAACAGGTATGCTATCTGATGAGGAAACAAAATTCATTTCCACATTACTTGAGTTAGATGAAGAAGCAGACTATGAAACATGGGTCGGATGACACAGACTGGAAGTGTGCATGGCGGGTTGGGGGTTTCAGAAAGACGTCTGATAGTTCTAGGTCCTGTGTTGGGAAGGACACCACCTGGAGAAACCGAATCACTAAGGCACAGAGGAGAGGATGTCGTAGATGATGAAAAGACATCAGCTGGGACTGGGTGACTAGCAGGCATGGGTGCTGCATCATGTGCATGGCGGATCGGCTGAGAATGGTGGATGCGACTGCGAAATTGGTCGACTGCATCATCCCTAAGTCGAGAGGGGGCGACTTTCCGTCGCTTGCCGGGTGCTCAGGCTGGAGTACCTCTTCTTTTGGGTGGCATAACAGCGATTTATGTAAACAAGTTGTCGCTAACTAAGAAATATGCGTTATGAATACTGTCAAGTCCGCTTATTTTCCGCGTCCAGTGATTTTGCGCAACGCGTACGTTCGCTTTACCCATATTGTTCTGTCGTCTGTTAATCCTTTCTAAAGACCACAATTATCAAATTATCTTTTGTGCGACATATAATATAAGCTGGTAAGTATCAACAAAGCAAATAAAATGTCCACATGCGTTTTTACAGCATACCACTGAACAAACATTCCCATAATGCGTACGCAGCAACCGGTCAAGTGACGTCGCTTATCTCATGAATATTATGTAGCCCCGCCCACTTTGGCTTAGTTTCGATTTATCGATAGAAAAGGGCAATTTTCAAGTTTCAATGTCCAAATTTCCCACCTAGACAACAGTTTGGTCTTGTTTAAAAGATCCTCAAACATCACAAACCCTTGCAAGTGATAATTTATTACTGTACTAACTGAAACGCTATAACACCATATGCAAATCAAGGGAGAAAAATTTCTTTGGAATGCATAAAATGAAATGATTTCACATTTCGGGAGATCGATGGACTTGATAAATATTGAATAGTTGGTGTTGTATTTACTGATTTTTATTTTATTTATTTATTTTTTTTTTTTATTTTATTTTTTTTTTTATTTTATTTATTTATTTATTTATTTATTTATTTATTATTATTTTTTTTTTTTTTTGGTATAGTTAGAAGCTTCAAAAATATGAACAAGTGTAAATTATTTTGTGAAATCCATAAGTTACAAAAAAAAAAGAAAAAAAAAAAGGAGGATAGGGTGAGAAAAAGAAAAAGTAGGAAAAGGGAGGTCGCAGGCAGATAGAATGATTACATATTTTTAAAACTGAAATCTAAGTGTGTTTTATGGAAGTAACAGTAAGTTTGATATTACAAAGGACTAGATGTTAGTCAGGAAGTCGTAGATTGGGGACAGTGGATGATATGCGACCAATTGATACATTTGAAATATTGTTAATCTGTTGAAAACTATGTGATGATGACTTTTTCACCTATCCAGTTTGATAACGATCTATAAATGGTAAATTAAATTTATCATATGCAGTAGTTACACATTGTGTTACGTAAACGTAAAACGTAAAAAGGCCAAGTTTATGTGACTCCTTAAAACAACAATATTTACTTACATATAAATAACTTCTGTATAATGTATAAACTGATTACCCTGTATAACTGAAATAGTGCAGCTCACCTGGCTTTACCGTATTAAATTCTATGTTTTCGTAATACTACTATTTATTGTCCTCTTTGCGCTCCATAGGCACTCTTCAGGAAGTGACCTACGCTCTGCGCAAAATCACGGGACACATCTGCCATCGCCAAAACAAGGGGGTACACATATTTATATGCAGGTAGCATACGAATTAAACGGAATGAAATTTTGATAGCTGGTGTGAATGACTTTTAATGACGATTTTAATCATCAGAATAATAAAATTGAAAGTTGCAAAACGATAAAGTATTTAATTTAATCGGCAAACACTTAGGTGCGCAAAATCACCGGACAACTTCGGTATAAATATGACGGAGCATAATGTAACATTTTCTACTGCAATAAATTAGCGCGTTTTTCTACTGTAATTAATTTCCCCATTATCTCTGAATGATAAAGTGTGATTATCCAGGCCCTACATAATAGTAAGAAAATATGACCAGTACAAGGATTTCCAAAATGCGTGCACTGAAACCTTGATCCAAGGGTGTGTCATAACCTTGACTCAAGGTCATATCTTCAAGGTCAAGATCACAGTGCATACATAGCCATAATCCTTGTCCGGGCTATCACTTCTTACTGCCAAATTGGATTATTATCCAGGATATTATTTCACACAATTGTTGTCTATGACGCAAGGGTGTGTCATGATTTTGACTTAACATGATATCTCCAAGGTCAAGATCACAGTACACATTTGGTCGAAATCGTTGTCCCCGCCTTAACTACTTACTGCTATGTTGGATCTAGATATCATTTCACGCAATTGTTGTACATGACCCAAGGGTGTATCATGACCTCGACCCAAGGTCATATCTTTAAGGTCAAGGTCACGGTACACACAATCCCAAAATCCTTGTCTGGGTCATAACGTCGTACTGCCCAAAAGGATTTGGATGATACATCACACATTTGTTGTCCATGATCCAATGACCTTGACTTAAGAATGTATCTCCAAGGTCAAGGTCAAAGTGCACAGTTGTCAAAATCCTTGTACCGGTCAGAACTCCTTACTGCTATGTTGGATCTGGATCACATTTCAAACAATTGTTGTCCATGACCGAAGGATGTGTCATAACCAATACCCAAGGTCATATCTTCAAGGTCAAAGTCACAGTGCATACACGACCAAACTCTTTGTCCGGATTATTATCCAGGATAATATTTCACACAATTGTTGTCCATGACCTTGACTTAACATGATATCTCCAAGGTCAAGGTCACAGTAAACACTTGGTTGAAATCATAGTCCGAGCCACTCTTTATTGCTTAGATCTGGATAACATTTTACGCAATTGTTGTACATGAACAAAGAGTGTGTTATGATCTCAACTCAAGATCATATCTTCAAGGTCAAGGGCACAGTGCACACATACCCAAAATCCTTGTGCGTGTCATAACTTTTTATTGCCAGCTGGATTTGGATGATATATCACACAATTGTTGTCCATGACCCAAGGGTGTGTCATGACCTTGACTTAAGATTGTATCTCCAAGGTCAAGTCAAATTGCACAATTGTCAAAAACTTTTCCCGGTCATAAATCCTTACTACTTTGTTGGATCTGAATAACATTTCAAACGGATCTGAATAACATTTCAAACAATTGATGTTCATGTCCATTGATGTGTCATGACCTCCACTTAGTGTCATATCTTCAAAGTCAAGATCAGAGTGCAAACATAACCAAAATTTATGTCCGGGCATAACTCCTTACTGCTAAATTGGACTATTATCCAGGATAATATTTCACACAATTGTTGTCCATGACTCAAGGGTGTGTCTCGACCTTGACTGAAGAATATATCTCCAAGGTCAAGGTCACAGTGCACACATAGCCGAAATCCTTGTACAGACTATAACTTCTTACTTCCAGGTTGGATCTGGATAATATTTCACACAGTATTTGCTCATGACCCAAGGCTGTGTCATAACCTTCACTCAAGATCATATCTCCCAAGTCATAGTGCACGCATTTTCAAAATCCTTGTACTGGTCATAGCTCCTTGCTGCTATGTAAGATCTTGATAATATTTCTAACCATTGTTTTTTATGATCCAAAGATGTGTATCACATTTTCTCGCACCGGAGATCGACTAATCCCGTTTTTTATCAGTACTGGAAAATTCTATCCGGAACACTTTGTATCCTTCCGCGCGTCGTCTGCATTGTTTACAAACAAATGAAACATATTACAACATATTAAATTTTGTGTGTTATCGTTAAATTTAATGTAGAAAAATCCTTTCAAAATATAAAGTTTCTTCATGCAATATGTTTTATGCTATTGCGGCGGACTATTTTTTATTCAATCAGTGATTCGGCCATCAAAGGAAGTAAACAAAAACATTTAAAATAGCCACAGCCTACATCGAGCTGCTGAGGTGCGAGAAAAATAATCAAGCACTAGTTTGAGTTCAAGATAGAAAAAGATCAGTCTCAGGCTGGATGAATCAACATATCTCAACCTCGGCTAACGCCTCGGTTGAGATTTGTTGATTCATCCAACCCTCGACTGATCTTTTTCTATCTGGAACTCAAACTAGTGCTATATTCTATTAGTACAGAGCGTGTTGTCCGTCTGTGTGTCTGTCCGTCTGTCTGTCCATGAAACTTGTCCTGGGTCATCACTTCTTCCTTCTACTTTGGAGGGAGATAAACTTTTACATAACTGTTGTTCATGACCCAATAGTGTGTCATGAACTTGAACCAAGGTCATATCTACAAGGTAAAGGTCACAGTGCATACATAGCCGGAATTCTTGTCTGGGCGATAACATCTTCCTGTTACATGTAAGTTGCTGGAAGACTACATTTTACACAATTGCTGTTTATTACCCAAGGATGTGTAATGACCTTGAACCCAGGTCATCCAGGTCAAGGTCACAGTCCACACATACCAGATTGTTTTCATTCATTATTCATTATATAAATGTACGGCAGGTACATCCATTACGCTCATACCAGTGATGTATCTTGGGATGAATTATTGCATGTTTCAACTTTGTTGTCGCGGGGGTATTTGTCCCGTTAGAGCAGCTCTAGTTTTCACTTATTTCGATAGCTGAAGTAGTGTATGCCTCTGTTGGAGATGACGTTGACATGACATGGCCATTATCCAGGTTTCCTGAGTTTGGAGGATATAGCATTAAGAACGTCGACACTAATGACCTCCTTATTCAGTTAGATGGGTTCTCACCATTTGCATTAGACACCAAATATAGATTTCTTGGAGATGCCATGAGTCTGACAAATATAACAAGTATACGAATCCAAGATGTTGAGGTCACAAATGGTGGTTATATCGTATCACTCAAACTACAAGAAGACCTAGGTGGTGCCATCCTGGCAGTACATGGTGAGTACTAGTTGACAGTAATGGGTGGGGAGGTATAATTAGTTGACAGTCCTCCCATTAATATAAATTTCACGCCTCGAGTAGAAGTCTCGGGTCCATTTAATTTCGAATTACTCTTCTTTCTAATCATACGTGAAACCTTGTTACTGGAATCTAAAAACCCAAACATGTTCTGTATTTAACTTGGCTATTCAAACATAAGGAAATTTTAGTTTGTTTTTGTTTTTGGTTTGTTTCATTTTTTTTTTTTTTTTTTGTTTTTTGTTTTTGTTTGTTTGTTTGTTTTTTTTTTTTTTGTTTTTTTTTTTTAATTTTTTAATGTAATTAGTAAATTATGTATAATATTACATTAGAAAAAAAAAACTATTTTGGAAACCAAATCCACGATTTATTCAATACATTATCACTGATTTTTTTTCAATATGATAAACGGCAAATAGATAAGCACAGCATCAAATTCCATCACAGCGTTGACAGATGAATTAATATATAGATTCATGATTGAAATTTCACTGGCAAGAAAACAATGTTGCATAAAGATTTAAATTTGTCTATTATCATGTTTTAGTATCAACTGGACAAAACTACCATATTTGTTATTTACTTCAATAAAGATATATTTAAGAATAGATGTCGTCCTAGCAAAACGAATAATTTTCATAATTCACCATTAAAGACCAGTATACAGGATGATATATTTGTTACTGTCTTGAATGAAACAAAAATATAAGAATATTGATCGTCTGACCAACACGAATATTGTGTATCATCGACCACTGACGACATTACGCATTATTGACCAATATACAGGATCTTGAAAATTCAACTTACTAACTTGATTAATTGATTGATTGATTGATTGATTGATTTTTGTTTATCGTAACACCACGAATATTTCACGTATATGGTGACGGCATCTTCCTGATGCGGGGCATACAAATTTTGACCTTTGCAACGGACCCACCCGAAGCAGTGAGGGATCTTTAACATTCCATGCATACCACAACACGGGGCCTCGGTTTTTACTGTCTCATCCGAAAGACAGGACACCGGCATGGCCAGAGCGGGTACTAACTTGAAAATTCAAGATACTATCTTGAAAATTCAAAATACTATAATGGAAATTCAACTTAACTATCTTGAAAAATCAACATACTATCTTGAAACTTCAAGATACCCTTTTTAGCTTGTCGTGTCGAATGTTCGGAGAGCTGATGTCCGTGTCAGCCCTAGTGTCAGAAACCGCGTCGGCGTTGGCGGCGTAGACAAAAACTTTAACCTTCGCCATACTTTCAGAACAATTAAACGCAGGACTTTCATATTTCACTCGTACATTTCTTGTGATAAGACATTGCAATTGTTACCATCTTTTTTGGCCCTATGACCTTGACTTTGACGTTTGACTTACTTTCTGAAAGCTTCAACTTTGCCCATTACAGATTAAATGCTGAGCGTAGAGCTTTCATATTTCACATTTGTGTTCTTTATGGCTAGACCTTTCTGAGTGTATCAAACATTTTACCCCATGACCTTGTCCTCGAAGTTTGACACACTATTCAACAAGAGCAACGCCTAACGGGCATAATACGCCCGTCGCTTAATTCGGACAGGATCAATTCGCATTTGGCATGATTTTCATGAAAAACATCTGACGTTTACTGAAATTAATTGCGTTTCATAGCATTTTATCATGGGAATAAGTCCAAGGGCAATAACTTCTGCAGAAATGGTCCTATCCAACCCATCTTGGAACTTGACCTGCAAAAACAAACTTGAAATTTTTCAGTACAAGCTCCCCCGGTCCCCACCCCCTCCCCCCAACACCTCCACTCCCCCTCCGAAAATTATAAATTTCTCAAAAATGAAAAAAAAAGATACCAATACCTGTGAAATATGTGGAAGTTGGTACACTTTACTTGTTTCATGGTAAATTTCATAATGTTTTTACAAAAATTAGATTTTTAATGAATTTTCATAACAAAATCTTGAAATTTATAAGTCCAAGAGCCATAAATCCGTCAAAAGTAGGTCAATCGTAACAAAACTCGAAATGGTACTGACGTCGCTTGAAATAAAGCTATATACCTAATTTCAACTCAGTATCTTCAAAGACGGCAAAAAAGGTCCGGAAAACATGACCCCGGACGGACGGACGGACGCACGGACGGACAGCGCCATAACATAATACGTCCCGTCTAATGACGGGCGTATTAAAACTTGAACCATGCCCATAACTCGTCAACTACTATGGATAGGGCTTTCATATGTCACAACTGTGTTCATTGTGGCTAGACTTCCCTGTTTGTACCAAAATCCTTGAATTCACGACGTTGAGCTTGAATTAAGAAGACATTGGATGTACATGCATTTCCTGTGGCAACGTACCTTGAAATATCTTGAATTTTCAAGATTGTATTTTGAATTTTCAAATTAGTAAATTGACTTTTCAAGATAGAATCTTGAATTTTCAAGTTATTAAGTTGAATTTTCAAGTTATTAAGTTGAATTTTCAAGTTATTAAGTTAAATTTTCAAGATTGTATCTTGAATTTTCATGTTAGTAATTTGAAATTTTAAGACAGTATTTTCATTTTCAATATAGTATCTTGAATTTCCATGATAACTAAGTTGAAATTTTAAATTAGTAAGCTGAATTTTCAAGATAAAATAAAAAAGAATGTGGTCCTAATTGCCTTCCGTAAAATCATTTACATTTTAAAATTAAATTCTGTAAAATAGGAATGAGTATATTAGAGTAATTATGTGTCTTGTACTTTCCTTTGTATGCACATGTACATGTAAACAAACACGTTATCACAGCAGCTGTACTCCATTTAAGAGTTACAGATGAATTGTATTTATAGTCCGTATCTGAGGCGTACGATCGTCGCCATATTTGATTCTACGTCTGTCATATTTGGCGGTCATTAATATCAATGACCTGGTCATTATTTCACTTTCCTGTCAATAGCTATCACGTGGTGTATTCTTTTTAGTCATAAGTCATTTTAATGTCTTATAATCAACCAATCAGAATCCTAGAACCTTTATACAGGTATAATAAAACGCATTGTTCAGGACAATTTACCACTGACGCCATAACGCATTATTGACCAGTATACTTGGTGACTGACCACTGACGACATTACGCATCATTGATCAGAATATAGGATGATTTACCACTAACGACATGGCACAATATTGTCCAGTGTATAGGATGATAGACCACTGACGACATTACGCATTATTGACCTGAATACAGGATGATTTACCACTGACGACATTACGCATTAATGACCGGTATACATACGCATTATTGACCAGTATACAGGATGATTTACTACTGACGACATTACGCATTATTGACCTGAATACAGGATGATTTACTACTGACGACATTACGCATTATTGACCAGTATACATACGCATCATTGACCAGTGTATAGGATAGTAGACCACTGACGACATTACGCATTCTTGACCAGCGTATAAGGGATCATTTATTTGTCTTCATATAAACATAGTGAAAAATATAAAAATGAGCAATACTGTTGGGGAAACTCTTAACTTCAAATTCTTTTTGTCAAAGCAAAAAGTATAGATATTTTTGTAAAGTTTTAGAATAAAATAATTGTGTATTACAAATAACCACAATAGATTTATTGACAAAATCAAAACCAAACAAATATCGTTAGTTAGGCACAACTTATTTGTATGCATATCCACTTCACAGTTTTTTCTTTAATTATATAAATTGTCTCTGTTGCATGTCAAACTACTACTGCTGCTATCTTATGTTATGGGGGAATTAAATAATGAGAATATCTTAATTCTAAGAAAAGCCTACAAAGCCAGTCATTGAACACACCACCAATGACGTCATCATCGGAAAGGACGTAATGTTACGCTGTAGCTCAAAACAGCAGTCCTCACCAGACTATGTAGGATTTGGTCCGTTGAGTTACACTTGGCTGGTGGACACAGTGCAGACACTTCCTCCAAGGTATCGTGTTAATGACACGACGTTAACAATACTGAAAATAGAAAAGTCTGATGCACAGAGGTCCATCTCATGTAAGACATCTCAAAGCAGCAAAACGTCAGAAATGAGCGAATCTTTCAGGATGAACGTTTTATGTAAGTAATTATATACGTGCTTATTGAACGACAATGATTATAAAGCACAGCACTAATTAGAAAATAATAGGGATCAAAGACAATGCTTTTAAACTAAACACGCATTGCTGTACAGATCAGATAAAGATACATCAATACTTGATTGTATATTAATTTATTCATCCCTGACGAGGATTTCTCTACAAAGAAGCACTAGAATGTACTTCTCCTTATCCAAAGAATTGTCAGTTCAATCAATCGATCAATCAATCAATCAATCAATCCATCAATCAATCAATCAATCTATCTATCTATCTAGGTAGGCCGGTCGGTCGGTCGGTCGATGTGTGTGTGGGAGTGTTTATGTTACTTTTAAGGGTTTTATCATCCTTACAAGTTTTATTGCAAGTTTATTTTAATTCTTCTTTGAAAGGAATATAACGGTAAATATAAGTGTATTTATTTCACAGATGGACCAAGTAATGTGGTTATCACGCCTACACCAGCAATCAGTCTGAATATCGTAAAGGGAGATACTTTTGGTCCATACTCTTGCATGGCGGACTGTAATCCACCATGTAAATATGAGTGGAAATTCAAATCTTTGAATAAGACATTCATCACTCTGACAGAATTTCCCATCTTCAGTATAAATAATGTTATGGAAAACAACGCAGGGACATACCGCTGTACATCTACAACAGATTTAAATGTCAGTGCGCCATTTGCCAGTCGTGATGTTGATGTCAACGTCGTGGGTAAGTTATGACTAGAAGTATTGTATGCAAAACCATTATGTGGAACATGATACAATGTAATGTCAACATTACATTATACAATTATGGACTTTTCATCCCATGAATATGCTATGATGTTTACTAAATTTGTAAATATTGACAGAGGATTTGCACAATTCATTTAACAGCCATATATTAGTAAAAGCATTTGCAATGACATATTTGATTTCTCTTATTATACTGTTATTTTGAGCAAATTAAAGTATTTCCAAGACCTATAGTCACACAATAGCATTAGTTTCCAAAGTTTCCACACACACACACACACACACACACACACACACCGTTCATTACATTACTTTATCATCGGATAATTTCCTTGTAGCGTTTTGAAGTCAGGAAGAATTTATGAGAATGGTTTTGGAAATACATACTCCTGTGAAGTTTCTTATTGTTCGCTGCAGCATACGCACATTTTACTTTTTTTATTTTCTTTTAGTTGACCTAACATTTTGTTTCATATTTTAACTTTCAGTTGTCATGGCATTAACATTTGAGCGTATTTGATTTTTTTTTTCAGTTTTTAAATCAATTTTGAAAATTACTGCATGCGCAACAGTACCTCAACAAGAAAAGCAAAAATGCGCTAAATCATGATGGTGCTATTAATTCCCATTCCCAATTTTGCCTTTATGTACACGTACAGTAAATTTCCCGTTATATTCTATTGTGTAATAATTAGTTTTTCATGAATTTATGTATCATGTCCACTTGCATGGTTCGCTCCTTACTTTCATTTTCATTTTTTTTTCAATAAATACCTATATGATTTAGTGAACATTATGAGCATATTGACAAAATCAGGTTTTTATTGATGCTGAAAGCCACAAACAATTGTATATCGAGAAAGTTTATTACCAAACTTATCTAATTTGACGAGCCAAACCTCGCCGTGGGACAACGTTGTAGATGGTTCAGATATTTGCTTTCATTACAACAAAGTATGAGATATGTATCTTTTTTTAACTTTATTTATTTTACAACGATAAAGAAACAAGTTAACAACTTATATAAATCTTGCTCGTCGGCACGGATCTTGCTCGTTGGCACGGTACCCGGAGAAAATCCACGAAGCCAGGTTGGTAACAGCCTCACCATCTCACGTACCACACCGGAAATCGAACCCGGGTCGGATTGGTGAGAAGCGAGCGCGCTACCGACTGCGCTACCTGTCCCCCTGTATGTATCTTTGTCCCCGATAGGTACGTTTTCTAGGAATGGGGATATTCACGACGGAATTTGTTATTTCATGGAGACTAGTCTAAGACATTTCTGCACTACCATTCGTAGTTACGTCATATACCTTTAATATACCATTTTCTATTAAACTAAGCCGGCGTGGCCTAGTGGTATCGCGCTGGACTCCTGATCGGGAGGCCGAGGTTCGATTCTCGCTCTGGCCATGCCGGTGTCCTGTCTTTCGGATGAGACAGTAAAAACCGAGGCCCCGTGTCGTGGTATGCATGGCATGTTAAAGATTCCTCATTGCTTCGGGTGGGTCCGAATATATATATATTCTATTCATTTAACCTTTTTTTCTTTGGTTTAGTGTTTGACATTTCCTATTGTGAAAATCAAATGTCTGAGTTTTATATATACTTATTCAAAATGATATATAAATACTTTTTAATATCAGACTTAAATTTTTTTCCCCATGTATTTATGTAGGTACATATGAAAGCCCTCCATTATTAAATGACCCAGAAGCTTTTATAAGTTCGTATGAAGCCAGCGGCGACACATTTCAGTTGATAACGATGTATATATTGGCCAGTCCTAAACCGAACTTCACGTGGATTTACCCTTCCGGTATAAAGCTTTTTCCAGTCTCTGTGGAGCCAGTAATGAACAACATGTCAATACATAAAATAACAACGACATTACAAGTCAAGGGAGAAAGTCAATCCAACAATTACATATGCCATCTTCAGAATCCATTGGGTGATCTGTATCTTCCAATAACCATCACTAAATCACGTAAGTATATGGTAAATTACTTATATAGCTGCATTGTTAAAATAAAGTTTAACCATTGCTACGTTGATGACGAATAAAGCCTTCGAGCACATACCCACGTGGTAGTACAATAAAACAATAAGCACAAGTAGGCCTATATTCCTCACCTGGGCACATTTGTTAACAACAGATTGCTTGAAAAAAAATCTAAAATGCATATACATGTATACTCTTTATTTGTTTTATACAACTGAAAAAAGACTGTAAACTTGCTTTTCTATAAAAAAAAATAAATTAAGACAATGATATAAAAATATTTGAAAACAATTTAATTTAAATTTGTTACCATATTTGTTTCATATTCTGATAAAAATATTATTTTGGTGTAAATCATTTCATAAGTTCCGAGGCAAAGTCCACTAAATCGTATGTACTTATAGTGTATAACACCATCATTTTTTAATCGTATTTTTTTTTTAATATTATAGATTATTTTTGTGTTCCATTTATAACAATAAAATTAAATAAAATGCACAAAATTGATGCATTATAAGCAACATTTAAGGAGAAAATCTAAGAAATTACCTAAAAATAACAGTTAAAAAGCTGGTTTTTGGAATGGATCCAAAAACAATAACATTTCTTCAGACACCCTTCTAGATCACTCTAGTACATTTAGTTTGACGATCTAAGACGTCGGTCTGAAGAGGTTTGTCAAGTACCTTCTGGAACATTTGTCCCTGTATCCACCCCTTGACGGACCTGGTCGAATAACACCACTTGCTGGGAACACTGAATACTTCTTCCCTACGAAGTTTGATCATAATCCCTCCGGCAGCTTTGACGACGAAGTGGGAAGTATGAGTATGAAAAGCTAACGGACGACGGACGGACGGATGGCGAACTGTCCACTATGACAATGTTTGAATAAAGCCCCTGACTAAGGTGATCTTGAAAGAAACCGAAATTAATTTATCCTGTGCCTCTGTAATCACTTCAAAAAACAAACCATAAAAATTTATGGACGCTTTAAACAAAACTTAAAACTTGGTACCCGACAGTAGTAAGCATCTCATGTTTGTATAGCAACATTCGCAGTATATTTAAATGCGCCTTCAGTAAAAAAAATCTTTGATGATATTATATCAATGTTTGAAGGATTAATATCAACAATTACCTTATATCTCTTTTTATTCACTACGACCTTGATGATATTCATATAGTCATATATGAATATTTTAATCGGTTTTGGGTCGGTTTTTTTTTTTGTGAAAAAAAACATTACAATTATTTGATACACTTAATACAGATATCTTTAAGTTACTATTGATCTCTTAATCACTGCACATACTTCAGAAATTGTATAAAACTCTGGGGTCTTATTCACAAAAAGACTTTCGTCTAAGCATAAGAATTGAGACCTAAAATATCACGTGCAATTATTCTATGAATTTGTCGAAAGTTTGCCTGTGAATAGCTTGTCAGATATACTGTTTACAGAAACTTTTTATTAATTCTTAGAATTAAGACACATGCTACCATATAGGTCTCAATTCTTAGACTTAGACGTAAGTTTCTTTGTGAATAAGGCCCCTGATTAACAAACAAGTGTACTCATTCTCCATATCACAATTGGTAGTACTTATAGAAGTACTTAATTACAACCTTATCTACATCACCGGAAAGCTCAGAAATTTTTTGTCATGTTTTGGGAAAAATAAAACACCCTCCGAGTTGTAAGATATTTTAGGTTTGACTAAAATGATACTGTTCCGATATTGAAGTGTGTGGCTATCAGTCTATGACACCTGCATTCATTCACGTCATCATCGGTAGCATATTAAAATGTATTTGTAGGTTTTAACATTTACATTAACTGACAGTTGGTTTCATTTCTGAATTGAGTTTACTCATTTGACTCAAAGTGATAATGAGTCTATCAATGTTCACGGTGATATTTTGATAAGTAGTAAATAAAAGCAGAAATTTCTTTGAAAATCTTAAAAGTTTTCTAAAGTAAATCATGAAACTCAATTTAATAAGGTCCCGTTCACTATTGGTTTTCTACAGTGAATGTATATATACAAATGGAACAGGAGTACGACAAGAGAACTGCGCGACTGACAGGTTTTACTTCTATTCCTCCATAGAAAAAATAAATTATTAATGCATTCCTTATAATTATTTAATTCCTTCTTAAACGGAAGCAAAAATTTTGATGAAACTTGCAATATTAAAAAAACCGAACATATTGAATTTGGCGCATTGATAATTACGTCACCGAGATTGCCCAATCAGAGTCAATATTATATGTTACCACGACGACCGTCATGTTTTTACTTCTATTGACATATAGAAAAATAACTCTGATAATGCAGTTAAATATGGCGGTTGCCTCGAAAATTCAATTATCAAATGATAATTTTGTTTATATTAGTCAGAATTAATTATAGATGTATTCGGTTTCTGTAGATGTGCATTCTTATTAGAAAGTGATATGCAGTCATCATTTGTTTATTTAAGTCTCATCATATACACAATTTCACTTTTATAAAACACATTATATTTATAATGTACACAAGTTAAAACAACAGAAACACTATGTGCATATGCCACTCTGTACAGAGTTACAAGAGACGTATAAAAGAGTCTGAGTTTACAGTAAAACGCATATCGTACCATATAGTATAGATATAGAGCAATATGTGTTTAAAAGCTATTCACACATATAAAATTTTAGATATATTACTTGTTTACATACATAAAATTTCTTCTTCTTAATAAAACATTCTGGCAGAAATTGGCAGATTCATATACCAAATTTACATCAGTTAAAATTGTAGACAGTTTATCATCCAAGCTGTAGTCATCAAAATTATAGTGTAACACCCCGGCACTCTCTAACAAGGAATATCTTAAGTCTTCATATAAAGAGCATTCAAGTAACACATGTTTTTCACATTCTACAATTTTACAGCAATATGGGCACAGTTTATCTTCAACACTTAAGCCTCCGTATCTACCAGTCTCCAATCTAATAGGAGCTACACCACAGCGGAATTTTGCTAATGCACTACGTTTCCCTCTTGTCATAGACATACTTAAATAATTTTCTGTTTCAAAGTTACTTTTAAATTTACAATATGTTCTCAATTTATTTCCACCAGTACCCTTTTTTGCCTGTTTTCTGTTCCATTCAGTAACATACTTAGACATATCGTCTTTTTGAATTCTTTGAATCAAACTCTTGAGCTCAAAACGATCTATATTATCAAGTAGATCAAGACTTTGTAGCTTCTGAAAGATATGATAATTCCAGTTTTTACACTCTACCTTCCTAAAGTCAGCCCATTGAAATATTCTAAAATTCAGTCTATTTTCATCAAGGTTATGTAACCTGTAAAAGTGTCGAATAACACAAGCGTACAATTTTATATACATAGGAGTTCTTCCCATATCTCCTGCAACTGCAGCATATCTGTTTACCGCTAAGTAAAAACGGCACGCTCTATTTTGAATAGCTTCAATACAAGAGTATTGTTTGGTGCCCCAAACTGCAGCAGCATAACTTATAACAGGAAATACAGTATTGTCATATAATTTCTTAAAAACAATAAAAGTCAAACCACCTGCTGCTTTCACTTTAGCAATAAGCAAGCCTAGTGCTCTGTTAGCTGATTTGGCTATATAATTAGCAGTTATGTTAAAATCTAGAAACTCGTGTAATAACAATCCTAGATATACATAACAATCAGTAATTTCTAAAACCTCATTTCCACACTTAAATATAAAAGTACTCCTTTGTATGGATTTTGGCCTAAAGTGAACCACCTTTGACTTGGATATATGTACTGTCATCTTGTTTGTTGTTGCCCAAGAATGGAGCATTTGCAATAAGTTTTGGAGATCATTTTCTGAACCTGCTATCAGGACCAGGTCATCTGCATACAAAAGTGCGCACACATTTTCCCCCATTTATGTCTATACCTACAGACTGATTGTTCAAAAATGTTGCCAAGTCATTTATATACAGATTAAATAAAAGGGGAGATAGCAAACACCCCTGTTTCAAACCGAATTTCAAATTAAACCAATAAGTTGTTAAATTATTTACACGTACACAGCACTTCACATCATTATAGATAGATAAAAGAGCAGTATACATTCTGCCACATTCTGCAGTGTGCTGTTAAAAAGATTAAGAATGTAGGTACAGCAAGGATAAAATTCTTACTACATATGTACATGTAAATGACACATTCTACACCATGAACATGATCATATATTGTACTTTGAATATCTTATACCTATTTAACTTACAAATATAAAATAGTATCGCCGTGATACTGCCATGGTAACTATTATGTTAATTCCTTCTCTATACATATCTAGGGCCTGACTCCACACCATGGGGATTACTTGTACACTTGGCCGTTGATGTCGTTGTGATTCTAGTCTCTTGTGCGATATATTCATGCAAGAAAATGAAAATGCGTAAGCAAAACCCAGGTACGTAAATACATTGCTGACTTCTATGATCTTAGTACCTTGAGTGGAGACAATCAAAACATGTACTAAAACAACATGAAGAGAATACAATACGTGTCTGAATTGTATGATTTACGTCATCAGAGTACTCATAATCAAATTAGCTGAAAAACAAATAGATCTATCTGCCAGAAAGTCAACAAATAAAATTATTTTCCAAACCTAATCGCAATTGTAAAATACACAAATTATCTATCGATATGATGTAGTCGCTGTAAATCATACAAAGACTTACCAGATTATCTGAGGATAGATATAGTGTAGTCGCTGTAGGTCAGTACAAAGACTTACCAGGTTATCTGAGGATAGATATGATGTAGTCGCTGTAGGTCAGTACAAAGACGTACCAGGTTGTCTGAGGATATATATGGTGTAGTCGCTGTAGGTCAGTACAAAGACTTACCAGATTATCTGAGGATAGATATGATGTAGTCGCTGTAGGTCAGTACAAAGACTTACCAGGTTATCTGAGGATAGATATGATGTAGTCGCTGTAGGTCAGTACAAAGACGTACCAGGTTGTCTGAGGATATATATGGTGTAGTCGCTGTAGGTCAGTACAAAGACTTACCAGATTATCTGAGGATAGATATAGTGTAGTCGCTGTAGGTCAGTACAAAGACTTACCAGGTTGTCTGAGGATAGATATGGTGTAGTCGCTGTAGGTCAGTACAAAGACTTACCAGGTTATCTGAGGATAGATATGGTGTAGTCGCTGTAGGTCAGTACAAAGACTTACCAGATTATCTGAGGATAGATATGGTGTAGTCGCTGTAGGTCAGTACAAAGACTTACCAGATTATCTGAGGATAGATATAGTGTAGTCGCTGTAGGTCAGTACAAAGACTTTCCAGGTTATCTGAGGATAGATATGGTGTAGTCGCTGTAGGTCAGTACAAAGACTTACCAGATTATCTGAGGATAGATATAGTGTAGTCGCTGTAGGTCAGTACAAAGACTTACCAGGTTATCTGAGGATAGATATAGTGTAGTCGCTGTAGGTCAGTACAGAGACTTACCAGGTTATCTGAGGATAGATATAGTGTAGTCGCTGTAGGTCAGTACAGAGACTTACCAAGTTATCTGAGGATAGATATAGTGTAGTCGCTGTAGGTCAGTACAGAGACTTACCAGGTTATCTGAGGATAGATATGATATAGTCGCTGTAGGTCAGTACAAAGACTTACCAGGTTATCTGAGGATAGATATGATGTAGTCGCTGTAGGTCAGTACAAAGACTTACCAGGTTATCTGAGGATAGATATGATGTAGTCGCTGTAGGTCAGTACAAAGACTTACCAGGTTATCTGAGGATAGAGATGTGTGACCTTACGTCTTGCTATCTCCTCTATTACACTCGGATGTAAAAAGATGAAAATTTCTAAAGAACCTTACCACCCAGTATCATGAACCAGGTACACATTGCATTTCGACTCTTTAAGACGTATGCTTGATGTGATTAGAATTATTTTGATCACGTACATAACTGTTGCATCGATACTATTTACTCATTGTATCATCATCATATGAATCATGATAAGCTTTCTTTATTTTATAGTGGAGGCTGTTACTGAGGGAGGCCATGAATATACAGCCTTGAACATAGTCCCACCCCGTGAACATCGTACAAATAGGGAGCCTCGTCAAGGTTAGTTCTACATAGGTACTACTTGAACAAAATAAAATCAAGCAAAGTTAAGTCTCTAAAATAGTACTAACCTAAATGCCTGTATTATACTTAAAGTGGTACAAGGAAAAAGAAATTGCTACTAAAATCAACCTACATATAGCTGTTTTTATGATATAAACCAGCAAATGCGTTAAACAAACGCTGATCGGTGCCCCTGTAATGTATACAAAGAGGTTCTGACCAGACTCCGTCCGCTTTTTAAACGAATTTCTTTATAATGATTGGAGGAATGCCAGAGAGGCTGCCGTCGGTGATAGGCTTTTGTCCCCATACCTAGGATCTTAACAGAAGGGGTTCTGGCGCCATCTGAAGAAAATGGTAAGATCATCAGTGGGTCTCCATGTTATCAAAAATAATATATCAGCCCGCAACCGTCACGTCATCTTATCGGTTGCCTAATACATGAAAATGTTACCAGGACACATGTGTCCTTTTATAGGTCTTTCTTTAAGTTCGCTGAAAATGCTTGCAGCGTGTTAAATTTTGCCACTGTAACAACATAAGTGAAATTAGAAGGTATCGGAAAATAACAGCAATGAGTATGCTTTCTACATGTTATGTTTAATGAAATTGCAGTTACGCTCATTTTTTTTTTCAGGTTATGCGGAAGAAAAAAACAATTTATGATGATGCAAATTAATTTCACGTTGGACAAAAAAGAAGAAAACATTATGGATCAGGCTGATCTGTTTCATGAAAATCTATGTAAAATCTATAAACACTCCGCCTATAACATTCGTTTTCTCTCGTACGTATTTCATGAATTTATTGTATCATAAACTCTTATTCAAAACAAAATAATTATTTTAGTATCTTTATCATTCTTACCTATTCGAATTATTAAAACATTGGTATACGAGTGAGAGAGTCTTTGACTTTATAATTTTTTTTTTCGCATCGTGATTTACAGTATTATACATCTTATACATTTTTCATCAAATAATGTACGTCTATTCTCATTTCTTGAGTATAATGGATTGAAAACGGATTTATTCCACTATCTTAATCATGTAATTGTAACTATGCTTTTATTATCCATTCGTAAAAGTTTTGAACCATCGTATTTTACATTATTGGTACATTTATTCCCGTAAGGGTGTAGAGGTCCTAAAATTTCCCATGGTGTATTTGATATGATAGTTTTGTCTGTTTCAGTTTTCGCTCAGGGTTGTTCCCTTTTCGGTAAAGTATTCAGATATATATATATATATATATATATATATATATATATATATATATATATATATATATATATATATATATATATATATATATATATATATATATTTTTTTTTTTTTTTTTTTCGAGTATTGCTAGTCTAACAGGGTACACTTACTCCTCTAGAACATTTGGTGGCATTTCTGGTTTTCAAAGTTCAATGCACGTTGTCCGTAGTGTGTTGTTATGAACACCCCGGTCGCAAAGCGCTTGCTATTTTTAAGAGTATGAGTAATATATCTTTTGATCGCTTTATCACATATACATGTAATTATTTCTAAAAGTTTCCGCTTTGTGTAACGTTTTACTTCTATATCACGCATAGTTTCTGTAGCATTTACAATGTTTCTATGGGGTTCAAGAGAAATTAAGAAGTGCTTACTCATATTGGTGCCCTTTCTTCAATGATGATAAAGCGCTTTTATGTGTTTTCATTTACCACATGTGCATGTCGTATGGGATTTGGAAATGACAATTAGATGTAGCGCTAAACTAAGAAAACTGATAAACAATTATCAAACTGTACAGAAAACTAAAATTGTTAAACGTTGTTTTTCGGTCAATTTCTTATTCATTGTTATGTGTCTAGTATAGCTTGTATTTAAACATCGATCACATCACATATTTTCAAAAAAAAAAAGAAAAAAAAGTGAAGATTCTACATTTTTCATCACCTATATTTTATATGTAAAAAGGCTCTGTACAGGTAATATATCTCTGTAACTCTCCATTTGCATATATGTACTGATATACTCACATAGAGATCTGGCATTCGACGCCTCTTTGAAATTTGACATACATGTACATACAGAGACATAAACTACTTTTTGAAAGTAGTCTATATCTCTGGTACATATAAATAATTCCATGTACTTGTACAAAAGAAGTTATGATAGGGGAATTTTTGTGCATATTCAGGACATTTAGAAGCAAATATAAGAAGGGTGGAGTAAGCACATTCCCGAGAACACCAGATTTGATTTTTTTAAATCAGTAGTTTCTAAATTTGGTCATGATCCCAGCTGAAGGAAAATGTTGCTTTCAGGATAAGCCTTCTCTCAAAAATGACAACTTGACTGTACTGTTACACCGGGAGTCTGATTAGATAACATTGGACTGATGTGATTGTGCTGTAAATGCATATGTATACACATGTTTTCTATGAGCTTAATGTAAACATACTGAACGACGCTTGGTGCAAGACAGTCATTGAACCTGTGGTATCACAATGTAACACATGTAACACGTCATATCAGGCATGTACTAAACACCACCCTTTTTTAGTTCATGGGAGCCGAAGGCTCGCGTGAGCTATTGTCGTAGCGCGCTGTCCGTTTGTCGTCGTCATCCATCATAAACTTTTCACATATTTGACAACTCATCTGCAACCGCTTCACAGAATTTCATCAAACCTTACAGGAAGTAACTACTCAAGTTCCTCCATCAAGTTTGTGTGTTTTCTTAAATCAGCAGTGATGCATTTTATATAGAGAATAGCGCAGTAGATTAAATCACTGTTGACAAGAACGTGGTAAGTATTACGACAGCAAAAATCGCAAATGGCGTAAGACCGTCGACACACAACATTTGAGATTCTCGGTTTACCACGCAGTATTTTCTTAGTATCCAGCCATTTATTACAGAGAAGGCCCACAAAATACAACTATGAATGATTATAAAATTCTTTCATATGCTACCATTCTACCCTTACGTACATCAAATAAAACCGTATCAAAAATATTTTCCTTTCATACTTTTTCAAGAAAAACGGGGTCTACATTATAGTACAGTAAAGTACTATCTTATCTATTTCTGGGTGAACAACTGCACATGTAATTTTTAATCGTTATTTTGGTTTTTCTGACTGCTTTGGGTCCGAAATTGCCTTATGTAGAACGGTACATAACACAAGTACTTGGCGGTTTCAGACCACAAAGATAATTATAAAATATAGCAGTTATCCCCCCTTTTTATTCCTATATGTATTGATAAGTCATTGCTTTATGTTACTATCTATTACATAAATTTATGTAATGTTGAATAATTAGAGAATCATAACAGTAGATTTTTATATGCTGTACTTAGTTAATAAACAGTCACTTCAGTGGCAATGCACAACTTATGTACTCAGTAGTTTTCAATTGGATAAAAACACCTACGAATCCTCAGTTACATGTATGCAGGAATTGAAGGAAAGACAGTTTTGTGGTAATTGATTCGAACCTTTTAGGGTGTACGAAGATCACTGGTATAGATATTTGGCACTAGAGATTCGAACCCGGACTATTTGGAACAAGAGCAATTAAAAAGAATACATATTAGACCTTGAGCTGCCATATACCCCTGTCCCCCCAGGGGGGAATTTTTGAGGGTATATTTTTCTGAAAGCTTATTAAAAATGCTACAAAATGAGCCATGCACTCTGCCCATTGGGACTTTACTGAGTTATGGGGCAAAAACATAAGATTTTTATCAAAAATCGCTGAAAATTGGAAATTTTGAATAAAATGTAAACAACTCGATAAATTAAAAAACAAAACATGTAATCTTATAGATCTTGATATGATCTATCAAATAAAAAAGGTTTCAATACAATATCATTATCAAACATGTTATTTTTGGGGTTTAATGTGCTATTTTTGCAAAATTAATAGATTTTTTTTTCTTATTTTATTCCACTTCGTCTATCCGGCTTAGTGTAGGTCCAAATATTTGTTTTAATGGTTATGGAATGATAAAACAATGTCTAATCTATTTAATGATATGCCATTTACCCAATCATGAATTATCGAAAAGGGATAATTAAAAATATTTTCCATTAAAGTGATGGCGATTATGAAAATCGCTGAAAATTGGAAATTTTGAATAAAATGTAAACAACTCGATAAATTCATAAAAAACATGTAATCTTATAGATTTTTATATGATCTTTCCAATAAAAAAGGTTTCAGTATCATATCATGCATGAAAAATGTGATTTTTTGGGTTAAATGTGCTATTTTTGCAAAATTAATAGATTTTTTCCTTATTTTATTCCATTTCGTCTATCCGGCTTAGTGTAGGTCCAAATATTTGTTTTAATGGTTATGGAATGATAAAACAATGTTTAATCTATCTATTGATATGCCATTTACCCAATCATGAACCATCGAAAAGGGATATCTAAAAATATTTTCCATTAAAGTGATACCGATTATGAAAGTCGCTGAAAATGGGAAAATCTTTATAAATCATTTATGCTTTATCATTTATGAGTTTTAAATGCATCTCTATGCATTTTGCAAATACCCAATTTGAAAGACACCCCATCCATCCTCTACCGTTAAGTAATGTAGGACTTGCATTGTTCATTTTAATAATAAATTGCATTAAGAGGTGGGTAGTCTTACAGAAGCTGGGGGGGGGGGGGACAAAAGTGTTTCTGGATCATGGACTATATGGAGTCATATATTCGAACCTAGTTTGTTGTACAGATGAAAGCTATTGAACGGACAACAAGGTGTTTGGTGGTATAGCAATCGAACCCACTGCTTACCGATATATGGAACTATATAGGCCACCATGATGGGTATATATCTATATATAAATAATCTTTAAGTAGAATAACTAAAAGAGTGTTATATTTAAATATATGTGTATTTCCTTTGCTTATTTTATTTGTTGAATTAGAGTTGTCTCTCTTGCGCGATGATCATAAGGGTGGCATGGTCGGACCATATTAGGAGGATGCGATGAAACTGGTTGCAACATCCGATCAAACACTTTCCCAGCTTAGGACATAGGGCCACTTTCGCTTGGGTCGTCTAAAGATTCGGTAATGCTTTATTTTACTGGAAAAATTTAAGTTTTAACCGCCACCCCCCCCCCCATCCTCCACAATTGTTTTATACAGGGTATGGTTATTATATTTTTCGTTCTCAAGAGGTTGAATTATGTAAAAACTTGCAATCGCAAGATTTATTGATAGGCGGGTTCGGCGATGGAAAGAAATTGCAGTGTTCCCACAATCCGTTATAAGACAAAAGTGGTAGCGAGACTCGCAATAAATCATTGACTTTATCATCGAAGTCATTGTGGTTGTATTGCTGATTGAACCTTGGCAATAGCTTACACACAATTACTTCATTTACCTTGAAGCGGTAGTGCAAAGTTGTAACCACCGCTTTGAAACAACCCACTTTGAAAAAATTACGCATTTTGAAAAAAAATTTCAAATCGCGTTAAATTTTGAACAACCGTAACACGTTTTGAATTTTTTTTTTCAAACTGCGTTAAATTTGGGACTGCCTCAACTCGATTTGAAAAATTGTTTCAAATTGCGTTGAAATCAGGTACAGCTCAACACAATTTGAAAAAAATTCATATTGCGTTAATGGAGTACATGCATTTTATTTTTCATTTCGCGTCAAATTGCGCTTTGGTTCAGGAAAGATGATTAAACTTGTTTACTGGTTATAGCTTCATGCATTTATACAGAATTTACTCTGAAATTGCTTTGTTGGGTTTGATAAACCTTAATGGGGATAACGTACTTATGGTCTCCTACAAGTACTTTGGTATTACGACCACATCTGCCAAGTGATGGATCCAGGGTGGGGCCTAATAAGTAGCAAAGTAATGCCTGTTTTGACAAACTTCTTCAGACTGGATGACTTCATCAGCAAACACAATGAATACCAATGAACTTAAATCATGTGTGCAAAAGTGTTTGTTGTGTTTGGTTTCATTTGCGATGTAATACATTTGCCGATGAATGGTGCTTAGGCGAGGAATATAGACCCACTTAGGCCTCTTGTTTAAACAGTGTCAACAGGGCGCAATTCCAAAAATAGATCAACAGTCTCATTTATTATATGTCATAACTTTGACTGAAGGTCATATCTCGAAGTTGAAAGTCACAATGCACAGTCGTAACAAAATAATATATATATTATTAAAGCAGTTACATATTATACTCGTGTATGGAGCCGTAATGTACAGAGACGCCAAACCTCGTAGTATAGTTGGCAATTATCTAAGTGTAAAATATGACCTTGATACATGGTCATATCTCCCAGATCCAGGTCACAGTGTCCCGTGGAACTAAAATTATGTCCGGGTCATATTCCTATACATCCGTAGTGGTAACCTTTCAGGTAATCCTATCAGGATTTATGACCCTATCAACCGGATTATGGGTCCCCTTTTTTCAAAATGCGTCGAAATAGGTCTGTGTAACTCTATTTGAAAAAAATAGGGTTTTTTCAAATCGCGTTGAGGCAGTCCCAAATTTAACGCAGTTTGAAAAAATATTTCAATATGCGTTACGGTTATTCAAAATCCAACGCGATTTGAAAAAAAAATTCAAAATGCGTAATTTTTTCAAAGTGGGTTGTTACACCGCTTTTATTTCAGACGCCAGTTCTTCGGGAGAATCCCGAATCAAAACGTCGTTGCCACCCGCTATCAAAATTATCATTTGTGGTCTAAATTGTTCTATATATTCTGCTTCATACTTCAATATACCGCTTACCAGTCTGCCACCTACACCTCTGAATTTAATAAGGTGTGTGTCTGGAAGGCCTAAATCTGGCTGATTTCTATTATCCGTGTCGTCTTTAACGAAATTTTAAAGAAGCTACGCAGAATAGAATGACCTACCACGAGAATTTTCGTTTTATTTTCCATTTACGCTAATGAATGAATCAGAAGATACAATAAATGGTAAATATAATATTCTTTTTCTAGTTAAAAGAATTGAATATTAGAAGATCAGAATTAAAGACTTGCTTACCAGAAAGTGGAATTTTAAAACTTAAATTTTCCCAGTAAAATAAAGCACTACCGAATCTTTAGACGACCCAAGCGAAAGTGCCGAAAGCGCGGGCTTGGCCCTATGTCCTAAGCTGGGAAAGTGTTTGATCGGATGTTGCAACCAGTTTCATCGCATCCTCCTAATATGGTCCGACCATGCCACCCTCATGATCATCGCGCAAGAGAGACAATTCTAATTCAACAAATACAATAAGCAAAGGAAATACACATATCTCTAAATATAAAACTCTTTAAGTTATTCTACTTAAAGATTATTTATAGCTGACCCAATTTAACAATAGGAATCACTCGGTCAATCTATAGCTGACCCAGTCTTAGCTTTGAAACTTCACTCATGGATACCTTGTGGAATGCGACTTCATTTGGGACTATGATCTTTTGACCTATTTTTCAAAGTGTACAGTTACAGTTTGAAAATAAAAACTACATAAGTCAAAATACGAAAAAGAGACTATCATAATTTAGGCATTATGTGATGCAAATCTCGAGAAGCAGAAAATATAAAACATTTTACCTAAAAAATGACGTTTTCCTAGAAAATCCGATCGAACTGAGGGACTTAGATTTAGCTTTTTGCAAATGGAATTCCCCACTGTAAATCAGGTGAATAAATACCTTATCAAATGTACATAAATTATCCCCATATGGATATCAGATCTTGTCATCTTGTGACAAAATGTCCTCGAAATATATATAAAAATAAATTAGTTTGGTAGTGAAAATGCACTATGTTTATTTCAAATTTCCTTATTTATATAGTTTTAGGAATAGCTTTTCAATGAAATCTGAAGTCGTATTTTCTTTCCTATATCTCGGCGTAGATTTGATGCGATATGTACCCAATTGGGCCTCTTGTTTATGTTTTGAAAAAGTGTGTTCCAAGAATTCTTTTATAACACATTCATGGATGAAATTAAGAAATATTACATAGAAATCTAGTAACATATACCATCTTAGTCCAGGGTCCAGCGCCATAAACTGAGAAAATACTTAAAAGTCAATTGGTTAATTTTCATTTATTTCATTGTCAGATGTTCTAATTGAAGCCGGCGTGGCCTATTGGTATTGCGCTCGCCTCCTGTTCGAGAGGCCGAGGTTCGAGTCCCGTCGGTGTCCTGTCTTTCGGATGAGATAGTAAAAACCGAGGCCCCTTGTCGTGGTACCGTTGGGTGCAGTCCTAACCTTACATTCAAGTGCATTTCAAGTTTAGTTTTTCGTCCTGAATACCAGTCATAAAGTTTAGTCAAGTGCACTTGATATCAAGTTTACTTGAAAGTAATTCCGTCATCAAGTTTACTATCACGTGACACCAAGTTTACTTTTCACGTTTGTTTATTACAGTTATCCAGTTCGGTTTAACACGATAGACATAATTGTCTTTATATGTACAATTGCATATTTTACATAGAAAAAAATTGTTTTAAGAGAAAACTATAGTAAATTTACTTGTATAATAGAAAGTAATCTAAACTTGAAGTGCACTTTGAGTAAACTTGAAATCAAGTTTAGTACTAAACTTGGAATCAAGTTTACTACTAAACTTGATTCCAAGTTTAATCTGTTGTCGCCAAGTAAACTTGAAAAGCAGTCATAAAGTTAACTTGAAGTGCACTTTATGTAAGGTTAGGACTGCACCTTACAGTATTTACTGTATGCATGTCACGTTAAAGATCCCTCACTGCTTCGGGTGGGTTCTTTGCAAAGGTCAAAATTTGTATGCCCCGCATCAGGCAGATGCCGTCACCATATACGTGAAATATTCGTGGTCTGACGTTAAACAAAAATCAGTCAATCAGTCAAATGTTCTAATTAACTGTCATGCAAAACGGTTTGATTCCATTAATGAATAGAATAATATTCAATAAAATCCAAGTCCAAATTATTGATTAATTATTGTTGAACAGAGGAATTTGAATACATGAATTGAGCATTTTCTCATTTTATGGCGCTGGACCCAACTGACTACATGTAAGTAATTGGAAAGTTCAGATGATACAAGCTGATTTTCATACAAAAGAAAAAAGAGGAGTTACTGGCTCAGTTATGTGGCAGAAGTCACCATGGAGCTATACAATACTTGAATATAAATAATATATTAGAACATATAACACATTACAAAAATATTTGATTGTAGTGCAATTACGATACCGACTTAGGACGGTCATTTAATTTGACAAAAGCCGAACAAATGGTGTGGTTAACCGGTTTACGGGCCCACCTTCCCACTCACCGTAACAGCAGAACAATCAAAGGACGTACATTAAAAAAATTATAAATAATCCTCCATGTAAAGAACAAGGGTCAACAGGTCTCGCATATTGAGAGGTCATAAAAATATAAACACGTAAGGTATTGTATAACACATAATGGTATAAAAATATATGCGACATCAACATGATAAACCGTGCTCTGCCAGTCTGAAAGCGAGCTAAGACCCTAGATCTGTAGGAGTCCCGACTAACAGTCAGAGGGGACGAGGCTCAGGACCATGTCTCCTCTGAAAGAGGTTTGGACAAGGCCCGTCATATAGTCCCCACCGCCCTATTAGTCAGCGTGCAACGTTCAAGTAAAAGTCTGTATAAGGCTGTAGAGGGGCCAAATACAAGACCTATGGTCTTTTTGATGATCTCAATATCATATTGTCTATTTAGAAGGCGTTTGACTATTTTATTACATGATAAATTACGTTATCGGAGCCTTTTACTTTCCTTAGTTTATATACGAGATCACCGTAAAAATAAGGATGGGAAATTCCATTGGATACATACTGTTGAAAAGAAATATTTCCAAATTTAGATTGAAGTTCTGAATAAGATCTGAAGAATTTGCCGAATGTTTTTCTTAGATTGTGATATCTGTAACCCTGAGTTAAAAGTTTAGTAGTAATTTGTAAATTTCGTTTATGAAAGTCCAAAACATCGGTGAAGCCTCTGACAAATCGAACTAATTGAGAAATATAGATACCATATGATGGGAGTCGAGGGACATCGCCATCCAAGTAAGGGAAATTTACAATAGGAAATCCAAAATCCTCACGTTTATCATAAATATTAGTATATATTAGGTGGTTGATAATTTTGATGTTTAAATCTAAGAAAGGTGTAGATTTATCTCAAGTATTAGCTTTATTCAATGTGAGCTCTGGTGGATATATTTCTGATATAAATTGTTCGAATTCAGGGTTGTCGATAACCAAAATGTCATCCAGATATGTGCAAGTATTATTAAATTTGTCAATGAGGTCAAAACGTTTTGATTCTTGAATGGAAACCATAAAATGCCTCTCATAACAATAAAGAAATAAATCTGCTATCAGAGGCGCGCAGATAGTACCCATAGGAATCCCAAATATTTGTTGATATATCTTGCCATCATATTGCACAAAAATATTATTCATGAGAAAATCTAGTGCTTTACATAATTTCTTGCAAGTCCAGTATTTATATGAAGTATATTGTTTGTTGGAAAAGGATCCGGAGTTATTGGAAGTACATATGTACGTTTTAGATTCTCTGTGAAAACACCATTGTATAAGGGACAGCAACTTGCTTTTAATCAAATCATGAGGCAGAGATGTATAAAGTGTAGAAAAATCAAATGTAGAAATTTGAGTCGCTTTGAAATTTAGCGAAAGAAGTTTGTCTATAACTTCATGAGAATTTTTGATCGACCAAAAGTAATTGATGTTACGATTATGAAATGCGACATCACAATATTTGATAATATGATTTTTATAGCAGTTAGAGCAGACGTAATATGCTTCGATAGTACCGTAGTGGAGTAGTGGCTAGAATTAGATATGAAACGTGATTTATATCGACTTTTATGTAGTTTTGGGAGCCAATATATGGTTGGTAGATCAGATTTTGAAGTCGGACATGGTCATGAGGTGATTTTAGATTTCTTGTTTAAATCTAAGATTTGATGTTTGATGTTTAAATCTAATTTGATGTTTAAATCTAAGATTTGATGTTTGATGTTTAAATCTAATTTGATGTTTAAATCTAAGATTCCTACAAAAATCTTAAGCTTTTCTCCAAATGTTTAGGAAGGTTCTAATTAGAATTTAGAACTGGGCGTTTTGCAGTATGAATGAAACTTAAATGTAGACTGAACTTTGACAATGTTGGCCAAATATGTACCATATGTACCAATGTGACTTCAGTTTGACTCAGATTTTTCAACAAAAGAGGTGTACTGTAGCAACGACTTTCCTTTAAAGTAACCAACCCTACTCCTCATTAACTGATTCTTAAACCAATGTCACATAAAATAACCTCCGCTCTCGTCACCAACATATATACATACATTCTTTTTAAAATGAATTTCAAAAAGATCTGTACAGGACATTTTTTCAACAACCGAACATTCAATACCTTTCTATGAGTTTACTCAAGCTGTGACAATGAGCACAATTTTATCACGAGCTGAGACAGGTGTACTACAATACATATACCAGAGAAAGCGACATTCGATTTGTGTACCAAAATATCGCGAAGACCTGTCTACAGTAATGTGTAGCGAAAATCAGTCGAAAAAAATGATTTAAATGCACTGCAAGGAATTCCCTCTCGCGATCGCCTACCACTTGCCAAGGCTATGTTTCATTATCCACGGAAGTGAAACAATCAAAAATAGATGATAACTCGTACTACACGCATTGTGTGTGTTCAACATCTGTGAACGAAATGTATAGAATTGACATATACATCACAAACTTGATTCTGAATTTATTGACGATTTTGTTAGCTGTAGAAGTGGTCACTATCTCTTCGCAAGGTAAGGATTTATTATGGTTTGTTAATAAAAAAATAGGCATAGGAAATTGTAAACGAACTATCTATAACACGACTTCTTCATATACTGTATAGGAAATCAAAAACAGATTGGCATGTACCCTTAACTAGGAACTATTACAGGAAAATAATAGTCAAATAAGCAAACAAACTCTTAGATTGTAGTTCAGTATAGAAATGTGTATAACTTCACAACCAAAAACTATATATCCGAAATCAATCATTTTGACGAATGCATCGATCTGACCAAATGGGAAGTAAATGTTAAATACAAAGAGTGGAGTACATATGTTTCTTAGTTATATGAAATCATACCCCACTCCCTTCTCAAAGAAATGAACAAAATCTAGGACGTCATTGTCCTTCATCTCAGATTTAGTCAAGAATTGTAATGTGTGATATGTGGGCTTTTTCTTCCCATTATACTTTTCTTATGTGTACACTACAGAGAATGCGGATTTTCCAGTATCTCCGCGTATGGCGGCTGACTATTTTGAAGCGGACTATCACGTTCACATCGCCGCAAATCATCGCACACCACTTCGCCACCGCGATGGTCGATCGTGGTGATTCACCACAGCATTGCGGTTGATTGCCGCTATACATCGTAATTATATCTATTGAACATACATTTAAGCATCTTAAAATATTGTCTATTTATCGAGGTGTAACACGAGCGGTTTTGCTTGAGGGTTATTTGTAGACCTATAAATATTGCAAGTGTTTTGGAGGGTTATTATTCGCTGAATAACCTTTAAAAATGTCTTGTCGTTGGTCATCCAAACCCGTCAACCATTTCCTTGTACGCTATGAATACGTCAGTATGTTTCAAATCCGATTCAGGCGACACTTCCGTGACATAGATTTATTTAAATTATCATTACAAAATACAATTTTTCTCACGATTTCACAAATTCAAGAAGCAATCTAAATTAAGCATTGCTATTTATTTCGTACTTACCACGTATATGCTGCAAATACAGAATAAATAGAAACGCTTTTAACCAAATTGTCGTCAAAGTAAACTCGAACTCCTGTCTTTCTACAAACAAAATCATCGAAAGTTATTTTTTCTGTCCACCTTTTTATTATCTTATAATACAGGTACTTGTCTTAGATCCCTTTTCATTTTTACGCAAGATGGAATAAATCCAGTTAACACAAAACAATTTAAAAACATTTCCAAAACATTTAATAAATGCTTCGAAAAGATTTTCATAGACTGTTTTATTCACGTGATTTTGAATGTTTTTTTTCACATCTTTAAAACGTTTTTGATAAACATTTTAAATAAACGTTTGAAAAACGTGTTTTGAAAATATAATTCTCATACCTACACCACGTTTTCAAAACATTTTTGAAAAACGTTTCTGTAAACCTTTTTGTCATGTCTTCAAAACATTTGTGAAAATGCTTTGAAGCAATGTTCTTAAAACCTTTTAAAAACTTTTTTCATTTAAAACTGTCTTTTTAAAAAATTCTGAATGCCTCATCTGCAGAAAAGTTTGTCAAAGTTTAAAAACAACGTTTCATACATATACATTTCATTTTATGTAGAGAGAGAATATAGTATTCTTTTGATACTTTGAACAAGGAAAGCTAAGATGAGAGTGCTATAGAAATATTTTAAGTTGGCTCTTATCTTAGTATATCTTTCTTTTAAAATAATAATAGTAACATCTCATCACTTGAAATTTTTATTCAAACTAATTTAACACAACTTTCAATCCAAGTCGTCCATTTGCTCCTCCTCAGGACACGTACCCCTCCTTTCTTCTTTTCCTCTGAAAGAAGGATAAAGGTGTTAGATGTATAATGAACCCTTTTTAGATCTTCATAGATATAACGTTGGACTTTAAAGTTGACAAATCATTCTGAAGCATTCTATAAAAGAAAGCCTTTCACCGAAGGATTTTCTAAAAATAACATTATTCCACTGACATAGGGGTAGTTAAAGTTTCTATCGAACCCTATGGGAAGTACCTATGTTTTGTTTATATTTTTTTCAATAAGGACACAATTTATAAATACCTCCCGGTGAACAGCTCATGCAGTAATATCGTTATTCATCAGGACTCACGAATAAACGAAAGCTCACCCATCACAATTTCTGCATTTTAAATTTTTCATATTTTCAACAAGGGGAGTTAACTCTGATACGGGCATTCATATTGTGCAATCCCCAATTTTACAGTCAATAATATCAATACCGTCTAGGACAACATAGATATCACTATGACATAGAACCATAGTACACAGTACAAACGTTGATGTCTTATTTCGTAGAGGCTAATTATAGACCATTCTATTGGACAGTTACTCATTAGTTATCTGCCCTTTACCGATAGGTGTCGCGGTCGTCCCGCCATTACGGTACTGAAAAAAGCTATCGAGATAGTAAAATGACCTATGAGCGTAGTGGTTAAAACAATATTTTTGTTTATTAATGTTTAATTTAATGGTCTCATCGGTGACTAGGATTGAAAATTAATAAACGTGTTTGTTTTTATAGTCCATTATAAATTTCAGTTTAAAATTTAAATACAATGTATAAGGAAAAAAAAAAACAGAAAAAGAAAAGTAACCTTCCTCCGGCCTTACCAAAAATGTTGGTCACCAAGTTATTTATTCAGTAATGAATGATGTATTTATGTATTACAGATTAATTAGATAATTATTAAATAATAATAAAACTTATTAAATACATAACATAGACATAGACTACTTTCAAAACATAGTCTATGTTTCGGCAAATACCAATATCAACACACAGACTATTTCGAAAACGAAGATTTTTCGTAACTTTTACTCAGAAAGATTATCACTAACTTTCAGCAGAGACATAAATACATATGTATATCAGTATGCAGATTAATTGTTGTATTCGGGGATGAGAAATATCATCTACTTAACTATTTCCAAATTCAGGCTTTCCGTATTTGCAAAACCTGGGGTTGAAAGTTTCGGAAAATCCTTTAAAAAATTTCGTATACATATATGATCTTTTGGAACATGACCTGCAGTTTTATGAAAATTGAATTCGCAAGTACCGAAATCAACTTGTCCAAAATAATTTAGATAGGCAGTGGCGGATTTAGGGGGAGCGGAGGGGTCGCTGGCCCCACCCCTGGCAGTGACCCAAAATTTTACCAAAACCCTGTATTTTGGCCAATTATCGACCCCTCCCCCCGCAAAGGGGGCGCTGGATCCGCCATAGGATAAAAACGAATGTCAATTCACTGCATTACTTCCCTCGTGTATGCAATGTTAATTAATTTGCTTCAATCAACATACACGTGTATCAATAATAGTCTTACGGATGATGGGGTTAAACAGCCGACATAAATCCAGTAAATTTATTGCGTAATACAGACGACAGTTTCTGGAATGTAGCTTTAACTTTTGCCAAAGATACCTATGCCGAGATATTACTGACCCTAGGTGATAACCTGGTTTTACACCTGTTACATAATCCATTTTCTGTTAGTACAAGCTACCACTCGACATAGGGACATGGATCGAAGTAACAATCATGGGAATCATCAGATATTTATGTATCTGAAATAATTTAATTTTAATAGATCAGTACTAAACAGTGTATATTATTCATAAAAACTCGCATTATAAGCGGTAAGATTGAATATATCTCCGTTTTCTTTAGGTTTTGTAAAGTAATGTTACTAAGGCAACCCATGGCAAATAGTCTGTATTTCACTTATAATCACTGTCAAAACTGCAAAAACAACTTAATAAAAAAAAAAAAAAAAACAAAACAAAACAAATGAAAAAAAAAAACCCAAAACACATTGGGTAGTATCAGCTGATGCAAGGACTTGTAAACTTGTTTAAAAGTCATTTACTAATGATACGAGACTAGGCTGATGATAGCCATATTCAGTACCACGACTTTTGACCTTATGACCTTGAACTTGGACCTACTTTTAAGAAACTTTAACTTTGGCTATATCTTTTGAATTAGTAGGGACAGAGCTCTGATACTCCATATATAGGTTCTTTATGACAAATGCTTTCAATTGATGCCATGACTTTTGACCGTGTGACTTTGGCCTTGTTTCGAATTTGCCTTGCAATTCGGTCATACCGTCTTTAGCGGTTTCTTGTTTCATAGGATGTTTTATTTTGAGATAGAATTTAGTAATCGTCATTTATAGAAGAGAAACATATAAAGTGGCAATTGCATGCACTACACGACTCAGCGGTAGATCAGAACCACTTTACTCTACCACCAGTCTGTATATGTGTCAATAGTGAGTCCACTTTAGCAATGTCTTTGTTGCAGCTATTCCAGATGTATATGTAACACTATAAATTTGCTTGTGTGATTAAGCTGTTGAATTGTATCATAGAAACTCCAGCTCCCGAAAAATGGACCTATTTTTCCTCAATAAAGTTCGTTAAAAATGCATAGAATAATAATAACAAGATGTGTTTGTGAAACACTAATGCCCCTGGCGGCACCAAAGTCCCAAAGATTATTTTTAGCTTGAAGGTCATTGTCAAGGTCAAAAGGTCATCGACCTTGCTGTCATTTGAAAGGGCTTCATTAGTTGAGTACGCATGCCAAATACATGTATGAAGTCTGTATCCCTCACAGTTTAAAAGTTATAGCCATAGTTAAAGTTGACAAAAGACAGACAGACAGACAGACAAACAAACAAACAAACAGTCAGACAGGACTATCCATCCGGGGCATAATAGTAATAATAATAATGATAATAATAAGAATAATAAGGAATAAATAAATGAATTTATATCACGAAATATATATTATATTTGAAGTGAATTTGTAGTACAAGTCTGACTTACTTCCTATGGGATGAACAAAGCAGATGCTGGCACCATATAATGACATGATCAAGAATCAAATTAAATCAAACCTAGTGCGTATAAGGAAGTGAAAGCGGGTTTTTGTTTGTTTGTTTGTTTGGTTTTTTTTTTGGTTTTTGTTTTTGTTTTGTTTTGTTTTGTTTTGTTTTTGTTTTTTTGTTTGTTTTTTTTTTTTGGGGGGGGGGGGGGGTTGTAGATCTATCATTTATACACTTTTGTTTTGTTATGTTTCTGTTTTGTTTCGGATTAAATTGTTTTGTATTTATTTTTGTTTTGCTTTATTTTATATGGTTTTTGTTTTATTGTTTTTTCTGTTCCGCTATTTTGTTTGCGTTTATTTCTTAGAGGGATGTTTCAAGATGCATTGGTAATCTCAATTAATAGCTTATGGCGTCAGTTTGTCCGATTCTCACGGACGTAGAATGCCAGAAAGGTCGTAATTAAAGCGCCTTTTAATTCACATTTTGACCAATATTTTCATTATATCTGATCGTAAAATTTTCCTTACTTATGAGGAAAATATTAATTATAGTGTAATTACTAAAGGTGATAATGTGTATGAAAGAAAAAAGAGGAGTCACCGGCTCACTAATGTGGCTGTAACATTCTATTTTCAAAGTGTTGCATACGATTCCACGACGTTTCCAAATCAGTGTTTACAAGCTCATGTGTAAATGTAAATATAAGTGTGTGTAAATGTAGATCTGTATTAGCAGTTAAAAATAAGACGTATACATGAGCTTATGAAAAATAACTTTAGATGTGTTTCACGAGTGCATTTCTGTTCATATGCGGATCTAGAATTTTTTGAAAAGGGTAAGGAGTGGGGGTGGGGAGTTGCAGTCTCCCATGACTAATGTTTTGCACTATTTGGTCTGGAAAGAGGAGAGAAGTGAAAATGGTCGAAAATGACCTCTTTTTTTGATAAAATTTTCCGACCACAAGGGCGTTTCAACCCCCCCCCCCCCCTCTAATTCCGCCAATGGTGTTGCATAAAGTTGATTAAGTCACTAATAGGATTCTTATGTACATACACACTTACGCTGGTTGATGAAACACATATTCGTGGAATAAAGAATTAAATACATGTACAGTAGACTTACGCCATTGGCATGAGATTTAGTACGTGAAACATTTACAGATGTTGATTAAACGGGCTCCTAGCATCTTTCTTTTAATAATTCCTGTGTGAAATGCTTTATTTTATTTACATGAAGCATACATGATGTGCAAAATTAGATATAAAGAAATTTTTCATTACCAGCAGTAAAAGAGTAAGATCCTAAATGGCATATGTAGAATCCCTGCCATTATAAAGAGTTATGAAAATGATTGTATATCATATTCTTTTTTGCATGTATTATTTATACCATTAGTCCCCCTTTTCTTGTCAAACTGCCAAATTGCAAGTCCATTGACAAGAAGAATCTCCAATTTTTTTCCTCGGTTCAAATATTCTTGATCCACGCCTCATTTTGTACACTCTACATGTACTTGGAATCCTTTCCCATTAAACACGCACACAGGCCACTGACCTTTTAATAAATAAAATACGTCAATTATGTATTTGTATCTATATATATTAGATACAAATACATAAATGACGTATTAATAAAGCTAGATAATCAAAGTGATTTTTAATTTATAAAATTTATGTCGAAGCATACATAGCATAGCGATGAATTTTACATAGCTCTCTGTTCAGATGGTTTTGATCACTTGATAAAGGCAAAGAGACCGAAAAATCGTGACATTCTGTTTTTATTATTTGATGTTTTTCATGTTTTAGATTTATCATTCAGAACACCGGTATTTCGTGGTAACCGGATATCACTACAGTGGAGTGGGACTACGGGTCTTACATATGGCATACGAGTCATTCCTGAACGAGAAAGTTTTACCGATTATAGAGATATAAAGACGACAAATTTCACAGTTGAGAATGCACTCCTATTTCAACATTACACCTTCGTCCTTTTTCAGGGCCGTGTTGAAAAACATCGGATTACATATAAAACTCGTAAGTTAAAATAGATTATCGTCAATATATAGAAGGCGGATATGACCGTATTCACACCAATTGATGCGATGCCAATAGTGTGATGGCGATGACGGGATAATGCGATGGCGATAACGCGATGCCGCGGTAATGCGATGGCGATGGCATGATAATGCGATGGCGATGGCGATGAAGCGATGGTACGATGATGTGGTTGCGATGAAGCGATGGTGCGATAATGCGATAGCGAAGACGCGATGGTGCGATGACGATGAAGCGATGCTCCATCGCTTCATCGTAATCGCACAATCGCTTCATCGTCATCGCACTATCATGTCATCGCCATCGCATTATCCCACATCGCCTTATCGCCTTTTCATAGTTTATTAGTTTTGTTAGACATTCACTATAATAACACCAAAACAGATAACCTCCAAAGATAGCACACTAATTAGATCAGTAAAATCTGTCTTGGGGTTATATATATATATATATCATCGCAATCACATCATCGTACCATCGCTTCATCGCCATCGCCATCGCATTATCATGCCATCGCCATCGCATTACCGCGGCATCGCGTTATCGCCATCGCGTTATATATATATATATATATATATATAATATATATATATATATATATATATATATATATATATATATATATATATATTGTGTTATATGAAAACCTATTTACTAGGGGTTGTGAGTGCCTAATGGAGGGTCTAACTAGCGAAACGCTAAAAAGCTCTCCATCTGAATACTGGCAGTCCCTAGTAGTAGTGGAAAAACCAAGGTTCTACGCCAGATACCTTAACGTAGATGACGTCATCGCTGACCCGTCACATGACCCCATGACCTTTGGGATGACCCTACGACCTCTCTACTGACCCCATGACCTCTACTGACACCCTATCAGACCTTTCATTTTGGGCCAGGATTTCTATTTTAAGAAGCTATACAAAAAAGAATGAGTCTACAGTTTCACAATGTTTAACGTCTGTGACGTATTGCTGCTATATCGACATTATCAATATCAGACGGGTTATTAATGCAAAATAGCAAGGTGATTGATGATATATTATTATAGCGATTGTACCACAGATGACATTCAGTAAAATATGACTACAATTTGTGTTACACAAAGAATAATAAAGAACGACAACTCTAATCAAAGTACAATATGTCATTGACAATATGCAATACATATCGACAGCTCTATTCAAAGTGCAATATTTAATTGATGCAACACATATTTGAATTTTTTTGTTTTGCACGTAAGTGGCTAGAACCCAAGAATTAAACTTGGAAGGCCAATTTCACATAATATTGTTGACTAATCCCAGTGCCTTGTCTTTAGAATCTTTTCCACCTTTATATGGCCTCATAACTTCCATAACTTTCATCTGTTTCTTCGTCAGTGTTTCCTTCCCACATTTCATCCAATATGTGTTTATGTTTCTTGACGGCCATTCTGATGTCTCTATCTTCCACGTATCCGTCTTCTATCAATCTACGATGAACAGAACCGTTCTGAAGCTGCAACATGTATTTGTTGATAGTGATACCGGTATATTGATCCATGTATTGTCTTGCGTCCCTAGTTTCTGGTTTGCCTTTTCTTGGGCTTCTTCCGTCATACCTTCTTTCTCGTATTATTCTACTTTCTTCGTCCATTCCTCTTCTTTGTCTGCTTTAGCCAGATTTATCATGGTGACAAAAGCCTCCCCTTCTCTATTCTCGTCATCGCTTTCTATACTCTCGTCCATAGACTCGTCGTCACTATCCCAACGCATCCATTTTTGGGGAAGCGTGTCATCATCCTCCCTTTTATTTTTCTGGAACACCATTCTTTCACGTGTCTCTGTGCGTTATCAAGCACCACACCACAATCGTCACAAGAAGGCATGTCTGGCTGTTGAACACACGTCTGACCCGTAGCAGTGTCGTCTTCTGAATGAGTCGATATATATCAGAGGGCAATCCACTTTTATGGTCTGATCGTCTGGATGAATGCATTGAGTGCCTTCCCATTGTTCTGATTCCTTACACTGATCTGATTGGTCGTTCATAACATATGTACGCATGCCCAAATGTTCAGGTGTGAAGGGTTTCAAATCGATTAACATATACCCATGCGGCTTAGACGTCGCTATATGGTAGGTACTGCCTCATCAAGTGTTTGGATTTTCTGGGTACATCTTACGAGCCAGAGTCATGGCCTGTTGTTTGTCCACGGGATTGTTAAATAGATCTAAATAATGACAGTTTCTTCTCTGTGTGGGATCTTTGTTATGATACAGGTTCTGATTGATGGCGACGACCGACAGGTCTCTATGGTGACTGCCCTCGATGAACAATTCGTTAATGCGAGAATCCTTGACAGACCTCAGGTCATCGAGTACAATTAGATTTCTCGTACTGGGATCGACGAAGGTATCCTGTTCTAGGTCTGGGGGAATTCCCCGTACGAATTCTACTTGCGGATATACGATCCCTCTAATGACGTCATACAATGGCTGCCAACGTTTATACAACAAAATGATTCTTTGAGGAGCTGGGGATATCGTAGTGCACTTCGGCAATACAGCCGTGACGAAGGCCGTTTTACCACAGGATGTCGGCCCACTTATAGTGACTGTGAATGGAACAGTTAAACAGTTTTGTGGCGGCAGCGGTAATGGCTGTTGCCACCGCTGCTGCTGCGGCGGTGGTGGTGATGACTGTTGTCGCCGCTGGGGCGGGGTTTCGTGCATCATTTCATGAAGATTTCTTCGATGTCTCAACAAAACATCTTTTCTAGAAAACCACCCATGACAATCGGAGCATTTAAACATGTTGACACTTCGACGTTCACTTGAAAAATTAAGAACATTTTTACGTGATTCCTTTTATAGTTAGATTAGTCCTTATTGCAATACATTCGGGGATTGTCGTAATTAGAGTGTAAGCGTCACTTCTCCAGCAATGAATGTCGCTGGCTTGTAGTCTTTATCACTGATCCGTAACGGAATTTCAGATGGATTTAGTAAAATTTCGTTCGTAGTACTTTTATGTACACTCTTCGTAATAAAGGTCTCTGATATTCTCCAACTATTGACATATCACATACATCACAATAGATATAAAGCTCATAGTCAAAGCTTTCTCTCCTGGCATGTGTAAAATGATACTCACACAACTCTACTGTCCAATATTCAGATAGGTATAATTTCTCGGATAATTTTGATCTAAAATTCCATGGTTTATTTTGAAGCAAAATATTCTGACATTCAGAGGATCGTATAATCATTCTGTATGGCATTTTCATCTTTGATGTCGATGTTCACTCTTCAAGGATTTATTTATATTCTCTATTTTATAAAACAACTTGAAACTTTTGCTTTGATTGTTCGAAAGTGTTAATCTAAACCATATTTTCGAGCAAATAATTCCCCACCAGCGTCACATTCTTACTTGATTGGACCCATGGTTTGCAGCAAAATAATAGTAATAATAATAATAATAATAATAATGATGATGATGATGATGATGATGATGATGATGATGATGATAATAATAATAATAATAATAATAATAATAGTAATAGTAATAATAATAATAATAATAAATAAATAAATAAATAAATAAATAAATAAATAAATAAATAGGAATATACTATAATACTATTCATAAGTGAATTCATTTATAATCCCACGTAGTAAAGTCATTTACTCTGGCGTAAAATCACGTGAACGTGTTTCTACATGTTCATTTATCAATCACTAGGAAAATGTGTAAACATCTTACCATAACATTTTTATGTAATAAAGATACGACTTCAGTCTTATTTGCAGTGTTCTGTATTTGCATGAGACAGTTAAAACCGAGGTACTACCGTGGCACGTAAAATATCCCTCACTACTTCGGGTGGGTCCGTTGCAAAGATCTAAATTTATATGCACTGCATCAGGCAGATGCCGTAACCATATACGTGAAATAATCGTGGTGTGATGTAAAACAATGACTTCAGTTTTGATTAATCAGTAAATATAATCAATCAGTTGAACATTTTCTGTAAAACATTTAGATATACATTGCGATAATTTTATAAAATCAAGATAAATCCAGCAGTTTTATATGAGCAGTGATGGATAAAGTCCGAGATGTGTACTCCAAGGATGGAGATAACTCTAGCTAATATGAGGAAAACAGGGTTGTATGGGAACGCACTATATATAAAGATTTAAAGGGGTAATGATATTGCAGGGGAGATATGAGGGAACATCATAACAAACTTGAATGAAAAAAGGAAGGGGATGTTATTTATAAAAGATGAAGGAAAACGGACCTGGGCCTACCTTTTTGAGAGATGTTGCTCCGTGTCCTGTTTAGGGAGCAACCATTTGATTTTTAGGGGAGGGGAAAGAAAGACTTTGCAAAAAAAAAGTCCGGCTCAAATTATGGGGGAAAAAATTCCGGCAAAAAAGAAAAAATAACAATAATTGTCAATAAATAAATAAAAAGTAATCCGGCTCTGAAATTTGGCAAAAAAAAAAATTCAGGCCGGTGAAAACCTTCTTGCCCCCCCCCCCCCTTCCCCCCTCATAAAAATCAAATGGTTGCTCCCTTATGACAGAATGAGAAAATCTTCACAGATTTAACCTTTAATACCCTTCGTGACGGCACGGGAAAAGCCAAACTTCTTTTGGGTAACAACAGAGATGACATTCCTGACATTATGTGTCCATATAGGGGTATAATACGTCACCACCCTATTCTCTAACATTAACGATGACGTTCCTGGCATTGTATGTCTGTATAGGGGAACAATACGTCACAGTCCTATTGAATTTTATCCGAGACGATCATATACACTCACATACGTGACTACACCATTGTGTAACCGAACAAAAGGGTTCCGTATAGACCAATACGTCACATTCCCCTTGTATAACCGAACAACAGGGGTCCATATAGCAGTTACGTCACAGAAGTTAAACATTGTTGATTCCGGCTGGCTCATTCTTTTTCTATAGCTTCTAAAACTAGAAATCCTGACCCTAAAGGAAAGGTCGGATAAGGGGTCAGTAGAGGTCTTGGGGTAAGTAGAGAGGTCTTGGGGTCATCCTAAAGGTCTTGGGGACATGTGACGGCGTCAGCGATGACGTCATCTACGCTTCCCAATGAGGGAGGCGGTACGCCTCTCCTCATGTTTTGTAGTCATGCAAATGTATGTATGTGTGTAAATACATACACACCAGAACTTCGCATATTAGATTGACTGATTATTGTTTTACGTGACTCCACGATTATTTCACGTATATGGTGATGGTATCTGCCTGATACATCGCATAGAAATTTACACATTTGCAAATGTACCCACCCGAAGCAATGAGAGATCTTTCACGTGCCACGCCTACCGTGATACGGGACCTCGGAGTCGAACCCGGGACCTCTCACTAGCCGAGCACCTTATCCACTAGGCCACACCGGCTTTCTCATATTCCATACTCCTCTATCAAAAGTGAGCCATATGTTGTTGTTTTTTAATTACCTATTTGCTGATTTCAGTATTCTAATCTTGTCAATATTAGCAATAGATTCTGCAGGCTTTCTAAATTTATTTTATCTCAAATCCATACGGTTCCCCCCTATCTTACAATTACTGATCTCTTTTTAACTTCATACAAATATTTGAATGATGAAGCGACCTGCCATGAGAGCATCATCAAAGAAAAGGAGAAATCTTAACTCTGTAGTCGCTGGAAAGGCCATCACAGACAAAGATACTGCAGATAATGTCAGGGTTTATGTTGAATCTTCAAACAAATCAAATGTGAAATCAAAATCAAAGAAATCAAAAAAGAAATCATCTAGGTACCATCTGTGATCCAGTCCTTAGTACATCTGGCCGTCAGATTCAACAATTTGCGGCACATGTGGAAGGATCCTCTGAAGATTCTGAGCTTTCCATATCTGAAGAAGATTTGTGTTGCGTCTGTCATCGACAAGAGCCAGAAGAACTACAGCACTGTGCATCTTTGAGTTTTGTGAAATGGGGTCAGTGTGACTTTGAAGGATGCAGACACTGGACCCATTTGAAGTTCCGTTGTGACGTCAGGGTGCTCAGGTTACATGACAGATTCTATTGCCCTTGCCATGGTCTCCCTTGCAGATGTTAATGACATAGTTAGCTGTACAGAAACATTTTACCTTTTAGAAATTTCTTTGTTGAATTTGACTAGTTTTAAATTGTTTGTTAATTTTGAAATAATTAACACAGCTCAAAAATCTAATTTTATTTCTTACTTCACGATTTTGGTGAACTCTGGCTTCCATACAAAGCAATTTCAATTGTCCACGAAAACTGATGACGTCATACTCAAGTCTGAGCTACAGGATCGTACAAAAAAAGGCAACTGCCATGTAAAATAAGAAAACGTGCAACTGAAATGAATTTATGCCTATGTAGGCAAGTATTAAATATTGTTTCACAATACATTGGATATTATTTGTAGGTACTCTAAACGTACGTATAGGCCGACTGAAAATCAAGTCCACGAAAACACATAACGCGAGGATATGCACATAAACAAAACGTCGTGTCTATGATACAATAATTATTTACATGTACAGGTTAGAGACCGCCAGAACCAAGATGAAGAGCTTTTCGCGTTTCGCTAGTTAGACCCTCCACCAAGCACTAACAGTCCCCAGTAAACAGATTTTCATATAACACAATATATAAACGCTAAAACAGGAAATATATATGTATATATATATATATATATATATATATATATATATATATATATATATATATATATATATATAAAGCACAAATAGAATCAGTGAAACACCTGGGAGTACTATGGACCTTGGATCTCCGAAGAAATACCTGTAGAAAATAAAGACAAATTAGACAAACATATAAAGCACAAAGACACTACAGTTAACAAGGCACCCTATATTTCACTTATATTCGTTCCCCGTCTGGGACTCGAACCCACGACCTATGGTACCGAATCACCTAGCTGTCATGCATCCGACCCTCTAACCGACTGAGCTACCCGAGCTCCACAAAAAATGGAGCTTTAATAGCCAATCATTAGCTAATCGCATGCATGACAACACGGCCGCGGAAAGTGAAGGAATTTACCCGACGTAAACGCAGGCGGATCCCCTTAGAGGATACATCACTGAAAGAGAAATAAACATATAAAGCACAAATAGAATCAGTGAAACACCTGGGAGTACTATGGACCTTGGATCTCCGAAGAAATACCTGTAGAAAATAAAGACAAATTAGACAAACATATAAAGCACAAAGACACTACAGTTAACAAGGCACCCTATATTTCACTTAAATTCGTTCCCCGTCTGGGACTCGAACCCACGACCTATGGTACCGAATCACCTATATATATATATATATATATATATATATATATATATATATATATATATATATATATATGTATATTTGTGACCTTGAACCATGTTTCAGCTTTGTTGCCGGGGGTTATTTGTCCCGTTAGAACAGCTCTAGTTTACCTTTGTAATATTGATGTATGGAAGTTTTTTTTCTCTTAAGTGACTAGAATGTCAGCTGTGTAGACTCGTATGTGTGATGGTTACAAAATCTAAGTTTTTTTCACCATGTTATAGAAACACTCGATTGTACCTTTCCTGTTGTAAACTTTATTGTTTGTGTGAGTAATTTTCCTTCTCACAAACAGAAACAATGACAATGTTACACTATTTCCTGTATTCGGATATTGAATAGGCGGTCTTCATATTTTCCATGATATTAGCGGCCCAAGACTCGAACTGCATCTCTTTGTATGGATATTTTTTTTGACGTTATTACTTAAATTGTGATATCACTATCTAGTTCTTTACGTCAAATTCTAATTCACTTGTTTTGTTTTGACAATTCTGATTGGTCCACACGTTAGCGTTCAGACACGTATAACCACGATATACCGTCCTGAAATGTATTACTACATTAAACGTACTTTTTGTCCACATAATGCCTCTGCTCCAACTATCAACAAGAGTATCGGTAAAACTTATGTATGCTCCTCGAAGAGCAGTTATGATGCAGGAAATTGACGACTCAATTCATATACATGTACAAAAAATCAGTAAAACTGACAGATGCTCCAAGAAGCACAGCAGTAATGAAGGAAATGAATAACTCAGTATATAGAAAATCATTGTATTAATGACGATTTCAAATCTCAATGTATCATATGGATATCCAATTGAGTCAACTGTAGAACAACAAGTAATCACAGTATCTTAAACTAAAATGAGTAAGCTTGACCTTGATTAGTTATGAAATAAAACTTTTTATCGTGAACATGACCTTTAAGAAATGACCTTGAGTGACCTTTGTCCAAAAGCTCTTCACCTTAATAACATTTTGGTGAAGAATGATCAAATTCTGATGAAAGGTGTAGGAGATATAAGTGCTTCATTGTATATCAAGTCATATGTAATAAGTGACCTTGACTTTCAGAAATGACCTTGAGTGACCGTTGTCCAAAAGTCCTTAACCTAAACAACATTTTGGTGAAGTATGATCAAATTCTGATATAAGGTGTAGCAGATATGCGTACTGCATGGCATTTTAAGTCATAGTAAATAAGTGAACTTGACCTTTAAGAAATGACCTTGAATGACCTGTGTCCAAAAGCCCTTAACCTAAATAATATTTTAATAAAGTATGATCAAATTCTGATGAATGGTGTAGGAGATATAAGTACTTCATGGTATTCTAAGTCATAGTCAATGAGTGACCTTGACCTTTCAGAAATGACTTTGAGTGACCTTTGTCCAAAAGTCCTTAACTTAAAGAACATTTTGGTGAGGTATGATCAAATTCTGATGAAAGATATAGGAGGCATAAGTACTTCATATTACTTTAAGTCATAATTAATAAGTGACCTTGACCTTTCAGAAATGACTTTGAGTAACAATTGTCCAAAAGTTCTTTACCTAAAAACATTTTGGTGAAATATTATTAAATTCTGATGAAACGTATAAGAGATATAAGTATTTTAATATTACTTTACGTCATAGTTAATAAGTGACCTTGACTTTCAGAAATGACCTTGAATGACATTTGTCTCAAAGCCCTTAGCCTAAATAATATTTTGATTAAGTATGATCAAATTCTGATGAAAGGTGTAGGAGATATACGTGTTTCATGGTATTTTAAGTCATAATTAATAGGTGGCCTTGACCTTTCAGAAATGACCTTGAATGACCTTTGTCCCAAAGCCCTTAACCTGAATAACATTTTGGTGAAGTATGATCAAATTCTGATGAAAGGTATAGGAGATATGAGCTCGGACGGAAGGACGGACAGACAGACAAACGAACGGACAGACACACTGCACGACAGCGACTATATGCTCCCCCGTAAGTATTCGGGGAGCATAAAAATACTGTCTGTAAAAACTTTGTTCGGTGCTCTTAACGTCCATCTTAAGTCTGGTATCAAGGACGATTTGCAAATACTACCATTCACGTACACAATTATTACAATCAAGTTGAACCAACGAAACTGACAACGTACATGACGTACCACCATGCAACATGCTTTCCAGCATATGACCCCTTTCATCTCGCCGCGCCGCAGCAAAACGGCCTGTTCAGCTGTTTACAATGCGATGTTAAGCCACTCATGATCATGTATGAATTAATTTGAAATCAACAATTTAATTATAAAATTTTAAGAATATGAAAATGAAGAAACTTTTTATGTCAGTGCACTAAAGGGGCAGTTTCAAAGAGTGAAAAAAAGATGTTTGTGTTACAGTGAATTAGAATGGGGATACACGTTTATCCCATAAATGAAAACCCCGGCAAAAATAACATGTCGGGTCTTGGAACGCTTATATCATGTCAAACATGAAGATAGTCTATTAGAAAATCCTACAAAAGAAGAGGTAAAAACGATGGCAATATATATTCTAATTCTAAAGTTTACCATTTTTTGCAGATTTTAAATAAGAAATATACACATCTAGGTCAGAATCATATGATAGCGGTTCTGAGTTAGCTATCGACACTCAGTTCCATTATGTCGAAACCTTTGTACACCATCATATGATGACCTCCCATGGGAAGGGGGGATAAAACAGATTTTGACTTTATCCCGGAGTTGTTCAATTTCAAAAATAGGAAGGGGGGATAAAACAGATTTTGACTTTATCCCTGAGTTGTTCAATTTCAAAAATAGGAAAGCAAAGGGAGACGATACACTGAATAATAAATACCTCAATATCGGGGAAATGTTGTCATTGATTGTTCATGGAAGTTGTTCCAAGCGATAGAACGGCAAGTTTCTAAATCTTGAAAAAGGGCTTTATAATTTCCATTACCATGGGAGGATAAGAAAAGTCATGTAAAACTACAAGCCAATAGCATTTTTATCATTGTTATTAAATTCAAGTCCAGGGTATCTCTGAATTTGATATTGACCAAGCAACCTTTCCTAACTCACAAAATTAGAGGTTTCAGTCGAACTTATAATGCATGACTACAGTCTTCACTTTAGTCCTTAGGCTGAGGTGTATGGAAAGCCAAAGGGTTCAATATGCTATCTATGTAGTTATGTATTTGTTGTTGTGAAATGCGTTATTGGGTCATTGTAAACATTAAAATGTTAATCCGTAACTTGACATTTGTAGTACATAACTGTTCGTTTACAAAATGAAGATGTAAGATGTTGTCTGTGTAAATGTACAACAAGTGAATGCTTTATTCATTCATTGTAATTCAAAATGTGTGACAGTGACCAATTTGTATTTATTTTGTGTGAATGAAATTTATATTTTCGTAATTTGTATTGTACATCACATAGTACTTGGTGTGTATTATATTTCTCTTCTCCAGAGTAATGTTTCTTTGTACAGTAGTAAATTATGCCATCTCTCTTGTGAGAAATATGTTTCTTTGTTAAGGAGTTATCTTCCTTATTAATTTGAATTAAGGATTGTATTTAATCACTGGTCAGTTGGTCATTTATTTGAATTTAATGTGAAAGTTTATTTCATTGGTTTATTTCAAATTCTTTTTCCCATTTAATTGGTTAATATTTTGAGTAATTTGAGAAAGCTTTTGTGTAAGTCAGACATATTGAAGATTTGGCAGAAATTCTGAACTTTGATAAATATTTCTTTATATTGGACTTTGTGAGAACATCCTGACTGAAACATTTAGAAAGTACACATTGAGTGTTGGAACTGAATACTGTATGTGTTTGACATCAAACCATATTTGGTTATGTTTGCATTTACATCATGTTTTCATAATATGATTATGATAAATATACTTTTTGAGCGTATATTACTATTTTTAGGTAACGTCTATTTTATATGGTAAACTTTATAGTAAGAAAGATAATTCTTGCTGATAGTATTGTTTCTTGTATTTGTAAGTATACCAAACCTATACCTATGATAGATTAATTATTGTTGTTGTACATATGTCTTATGATGTTTTACATATTTGTTACAGTGTTGTTTACACATAGAATATAGAGTCGATCTCAACTCTTGGTGTTGTTTTCATTATTGATATGGACACACCCTGTTACAAAATGGAGCCCACGTAGGGACTGGTTAGTGACGAAGGATTGAAAAGGAAGAACCAATAAACTATATTACGTGAATTATTTTTATACCTACCTGAATTCCAGTGAAGGTCACGGTGATTTTTTCCATCAAAGACTATGAATCATTGTGAGGTCCTGTTAACTCACTTTATTTTTCGCATCCAGTTGTTCAGATCACATATATATTTGAGAAATCGAACACTTACAAACAATGTTTGAGTTGCTTGTAATACTTACCTGATTACAGAGAAATGTCAGATGAGGTGCAGTGCAGAGACTTACAGATTGTTCGTGATACCTACCTTGACCTACTTTTGGATTAGCCTATTTGATTTGTGTATTGACATTTACCATTGACTTGATACTGCAATATTGTAATGATTGATTGATTGATTGATTTTTGTTTTACGTCACACCACGAATATTTCACGTATATGGTGACGGCATCTGCCTGATGCGGGGCATACAAATTTTGACCTTTGCAACGGACCCACCCGAAGCAGTGAGGGATCTTTAACGTGCCATCCATACCATGACACGGGGCCTCGGTTTTTACTGTCTCATCCAAAAGACAGAACACCGGCATGACCAGAGCGGGACTCGAATCCCGGCCTCCCGATCAGGAGTACGACGCGATACCACTAGGCCACGCCGGCTTCAATATTATAATATCTGATCAATTTAGATATAACCTGTATAGATTTAGTTGCAATTTATATAAATTGAACTATTTGTATTATTTAGTTATAAAAAATGCACATTCTAAAAGAAACTTATGCTCCAATTTAGTCACAAATGATTGATTTCATTGTTACTTTGTCTTACATTGAACTGTGTTGTAAGAGTTATTTTCCTTGTCAATAGAGGTATTCTGTAAGAGTTATTTACCTTTAAATTTTATTAGAGTTATTCATCTTTAAAATCAAATAAATGTGAAGATCATTGATTTTTTTAGTTAAGACAAATTAGAATTTAATTTCACAAGGTTTATGTGATAAAATTGTCTGAAATAATATTAAGTATTATCATTGTATAGATTAAGTAGTATTTTATGTAAAGTTAGTACATTTTGAATTACTGTTGAAATAAATATTTTTTTGTAGTTGAAAAGTTGAAATAATATTTCTGCAATCTAAAAATATTACTTTATGTTGGCATATCATTATAGCAAAGTGTTAATTAAGTCACAAGTGATTGTACTGTTTTGTGATTGATGTAACTGTTATAATCAATAAAACAATGACAGAACCATCAGAGGAAGAGCTAAAACTTCTGGCATCAGTGTTCAAGGACTTGAAAGTGGATACTCCAGAGGATTTTAAGCAGTGGATGATATCTTATGTGTCACAAATGGAACAATCTGGTGTTAAAGTAAAGCAGGAAATGTCGTCAGAGACCCCATCTACAGTGAAGTTTACCACACATTATATACCGAAAGTGTCATGTTGCCATGGTGATGGAGGTAAACAGGACATTTCATATGATCAGTGGCGTTATGAAGTTGACTGTTTAATTAAAGAAAAGTATGCAAATTCCATCATAGCTCAGTCGATTAGAAATTCTTTGAAGGGGAATGCAACTAAAGTAGTTATGCGATTAGGACCAGATGCATCAATGAAGACCGTGTTAGAGAAAATGGAAAGTATCTTTGGAAGTATTCAGCGTGGTGAGTCTATTATGCAAGAATTCTACAGCGCAACACAGGAACCATCAGAGGACAGCATGACATGGAGCTGTAGACTTGAAGAAATCTATCGTAAGGCTGTTGAAAAAGGTGTAGCTACACGGGAGGAACAGAATAACAAACTCCGTTCTAGATATTACAATGGACTTCAACAATGGCTACGTGACATCACCGCGTATAAATTCGATTCTGTAGATGATTTTGATTGAAAAGGAACATGAAGTTACCAAGGTGCAGTCTAAGATGGCCGTGACTCCTTCCGATAGTGTGAAAGATGAGAAGAAAGATGATATCAGTGAACAAAATGGCATGATACAACAGCTGACAACCAAAGTCAACAACATTGAGAATGGACAACAAACGCATGGACAGGAAGGAAAATAACAGACTGATAACAGGAATGGATCTGGACAGAGGTCATACAGAGGGCGTGGTAACCAAAGGTACAGCAGTGGGCCATATAGAAGACAGTATCATCAACAGTACCATTATGAGTCTGAAGCACAATGGAATAACATGGAGCCTTCATACACAGATGATGGTGAACCGATGTTTCAGATGCAGACAACCAGGTCATCTAGCTGTGGGATGTCGTGTTTTACTGGATCATTCTCACCGTGGGTCAAACTCCAAGAGACCACCGTCGCGGGGCAGAAGTTAGGTCGCCGTATAATGCGCCCCAACAACAGAGATATCAAGAAGGTAGATTTAGTTGGTGAAGCCTCCGAAACTGTGATTAAAATTGATGATGTTGATACTAGATGTCTGATAGACTCTGGATCCACTGTGAGTACTGTGAGTGAAGCATTTTATAATGATCATCTACGACATCTGACCATTCAGTCATTGTCAACTCTGCTACAGATAGAATGTGCAGATGGACAAGATTTACCTTACTTTGGTTATGTCGAGGTTTCTATGACTACACCAGGAGTTAACATTACAGAACCTATATACATTCCCCTGTTGGTTGTTCCCAACAGCAACTACAATCACAAAGTGCCGATTTTGTTAGGAACTAATGTGATTCAGCACATTATGGACAGATTAAGGATGATACATGGAGAGCAATACTTACAAGAAGCTGCACTACACACTCCATGGTACCTCACACTTCTATGGTGTACTGTTAGGGCCATCGTACCATCGCCATCGTATCATCGCCATCGTAACATCGCGTCATCGCCATCGTAACATCGCGTCATCGCCATCGTAACATCGCGTCATCGCCATCGTAACATCGCGTCATCGCCATCGTAACATCGCCATCGTATCATCGCCATCGTAACATCGCGTCATCGCCATCGTAACATCGCGTCATCGCCATCGTAACATCGCGTCATCGCCATCGTAACATCGCCATCGTAACATCGTGTCATCGCCATCGTATCATCGCCATCGTAATATCGTGTCATCGCCATCGTAACATCGCGTCATCGCCATCGTAACATCGCGTCATCGCCATCGTAACATCGCCATCGTATCATCGCCATCGTAACATCGCGTCATCGCCATCGTAACATCGCGTCATCGCCATCGTAACATCGCGTCATCGCCATCGTAACATCGCCATCGTAACATCGTGTCATCGCCATCGTATCATCGCCATCGTAATATCGTGTCATCGCCATCGTAACATCGTGTCATCGCCATCGTAACATCGTATTATCGCCATCGTATCATCGCCATCGTAACATCGCGTCATCGCCATCGTATCATCGCCATCGTAACATCGTGTCATCGCCATCGTAATATCGCATCATCGCCATCGTAACATCTTGTCATCGCCATCGTAACATCGCATAAGTTTACGCATGCGCAGTGATTTACCATGCCGTCTGCTAAAATTTTGGAAGGATGACAGAAGACGAAGATTGTAAGAATTTATTATACTGCAATAGTACATAATTATTTTCATGTTGGTTTGTTGCTGTAATTTAGTAAGAAAGAAAAATGCAAGTATATACAGAAGTATTCTTTTCAACATTGCGAAATAGCTTTGCAACTCTTGATTAAATAGCAATTAGCATGAATTTGGAGGAAATTCGGGGACAGGGAATTAATAATTTTAAAATTGTACAGCATGCCTAGGCTATTTATGACTATGAGCCTATTACATGTACAAACAGCAACTATCAGACTAAACAGCTGATCGAAAATTTACATGTCGATTTCTTGTTACTCTCTAAAAGTAAAACTTCTGAAATTTAATTACATGTAGGCCTAAATCTATATATATGCTGCGCTTTAAGGATTCTTTTCATGCCCCTGGTCTACATGTACCAATGGGGGCATATATTAATGATATCTAATCTCTTGGATCCCTGGATATCTCTGGGCAAAATTCTGATAATTTCTGATATATGTGTATAATAACACTAAAAAGGATATAATTCTTTCAGAAATTGTCTGAGGTTTTGTTTGATGCCCATTATGCAGAAGGAGTTGAATTTAATCCGTGAAGAGTGGAATAACCACAAACTTCGACACCAAGCCACAGAAGGCTGCCCTACAGGAAGGCCAAATATCATGTACAATTATCCAGAATTGTATGGTAAGCACTATTGGGAGGTTGTTAACTTATGTCTCCCCATGTGCGGATACAGAGGGGGCGGGGTCTGGACACCCCCTCCTCTGGAATCCAAAAATTTTATAAAAAAGGTAATATTTAGGCATTTTTGGGGTTGGACCCCCCTCGTCTGGGAGAAAAACCTCTTTCTTGGGTGAACCAACAACCCCCCCCCTTTTCACAATAATTTCTGGATACGTGCATGCTCCCTTTTAACTCACCTGAGCCAAAGGCTAAAGTGAGCTTTTATCATAGCGTGTTGTCCTTCTTCCACAACTTTTCACATTTTCATTTTCTCTGAACCGCTCAAAGTATTTTGATGAAAGTTGATATGCTTGAAGTACTTATGGTGTTCTACCAGAATTGTGTAACTCTTCCAGATTCATAGACAGGTGGCACCACCACAATAGATCATCTTTGAAAATCTGTTCCATGAATTTCAAATCTGATTGCATTTAGACAATCTAAATGGAAAGGTTATTCAAAACCATGATCGAGGTTTGATATGTTAAATAAATATTTCCGCATTTTGGTCCTAAAAATAGACTTGGTCAATTAAAAAAAAAATCAATACTTTGTCAATTACTATCCCTATTATAAACATATTGTTTTCTTATTGTTATATATTTAAATCAAGCTCATTAAACAATGATTTCAAATCATATTTTTTCTTCACACAAATTATATTTATTTTTTTGGTAAATTTTGTCATTTTCATGCAAAGAGCAGCCATTTTCACAAATATTTTGTAATCGATTCATTTCATAAAGAGTTTAACAATATGCTGTTCAGATATATACCAATGCATCTATTTTTATAACCAAACAGTTTAATTTTTTATTATTATCTTAGATGACAACACAATTCCAAATCACTGTTTACTTACACTAAAATTCTAAATCAAAGATAATTACAGTAAATTGATATGACATAAGGTTTTAAGTTGCCTAGTGGTATGGCATTCAACTTCAGATCTAGGGGTCGGTGGTTCGAATCCAGCTCTGGTCATGCCGGTGTCCTTTCTTTCGGATGAGACAGCAAAAACCGAGGTCCTGTGTCGTGGTAGGCATGACACGTTAGAAAATCAGTATTATCTCAGGTGAGCGATATAGGCTCCTTTGGGCCTCTTGTAACAATGAGTAATAGTTCTGAAAATTAATTTGATGAAAAAACAAGAATGATGAAAAAACATGATCACATCCTTATTGCACATTGGTTTTACTTTAGGTTAATATTTGGTTGCTTGTTTTATATGAAATTAGGGGGCCAATTTAAGCCTCTTTATCTCAAGTTAGAGAGGAAATGTGTTGAATGAAAAAGTTATGAATGTGATAATCTTAAAAATTTTGCATCAGAGGGTACTTTTTAAAGTGAACCTATTGCATCACATGAATATTTCCATCCCCACAGGTACAATGGATTTCAAATTCCACGCAAGTCAAAGTGACATACATGCTCTGATGAATGTTTGCAAGTTTCCTACCGAAGATGGTATTTCTGAAGAAAATAGTGCCAGATTTTCATTGTTTGTTGGAAGAAAATGGGAGACAAAAACCAAAATCGGTTGAAGAAGCATTGAATTTACTTTGCTGGATTCTGCCAAATTTGTAGAATATCTATTAATATAACTCTGCATTCATGTCTAGTTTAAAATAAAATAAATCCTACTGATTGTAAAATAAATACATGTATGTGTTTTGGTCACTATAGCTGTACACTGGAAATTGGTACTACTGAGGCTGTATAAAATAGCTATTCCCTTTTCCACAAGAAATGCAATTTGATATTGATTTGAACAATCTCAACAAAAAAGACAAGAGATATTGAGGTTTTCTAAGGCCAAGTGGTTAAGGGAAGAGAAGCGAATCTTAACACACTGACGTTGGAAAGATGGTGAAACATGAATGCCCCCATCAAGTACTTTCTCAGTATAACACTGTCTTTGTAGAGAAAGTCAAGAGTTAAAGATTTTGATATTTATGGAAGTTACTTGCACACATGAAAATTGAGTGCCATATCACTTACCAATCAAAAGCTTTGATGACCCAAATGAAACCAAAGAATTTGTTAGTCACCTGCAAAGTATTAGCAAGTGTAACTATATTTAAAAGTGTGACAGACAGACAGACAGTTCACAAAATGATTCCTCTGTGCCACTATGCTTCGCATGTGACACCAAAAACAGGGTAACAAAATACTATAATAAAATACGAACACTTTATTGCGTTTTGATAACTATTAATCAAGTATAACAAACCACAAGCAAAGAAGGTAACAAAATCAAGAAAATACCAATAAAACATAGTCAACACAATACTACCAAAATACTGCTGGTGTTTTGAAAATATTTTTTTTGTAAGAGATCACAAATAAAACGCTATGAAAACGTATAACAAAATACAATCAAAACATGAAAACAAAATGCTTTAAAACCATTTTAAACAAAATATGATCAAAACACAAGAATTGAGTCATTAACAGCTAAAATTGAAATTATTAGGTTTAATTGCAGTTTGTTTATCGGTAGATAAAATATTTCTTATTCAAAGACATTGTATTTATTATTGATGAATATAGTCGGAGCCCCATTAAATTGATCAAGGCCAATCATCACATATTGTGGTCGTTACCATTTTAACAGGTAGATAATATTGCAAGAAATTATATTACTGCTTTGTGAACTTAAAGCATTTCATCTAAAAGTCACACAAAAAGTGGAGAATCATACTATACATTAAAATAATACAGTATTTCTATTGCAAGTGAAGCATGCCTTCTAAAAAATATGATGAATACGTAAGTAAAACAAGCAATTGAGGAATGATACCACCTACATGTATATCAGAGCAAATAAGCTTGATGTTAGAAGGTTGAGACAAAATGTTAAAAAAGAATTAATTATTCTTGTCAGATGGTAGCTAGCTTGCTACATATTGAAGCCTGTGTCCTCAGTTAAAAAATCATCTACAAGCCTTGGTTACCTAACAAGACTATACAATATTTTGCAAAAATCAACAATACTGCTAATTCTTCATGAAATCTTATGTATTATGACATTTCAAAAATAACAATGTAAACTTTCTGCTACCTAGCTCTTAAGCTGATGAGAAAATAATGCATGTGTTCTCCATTTTTTTACAACTAAAAGCACAGGGTATTTAAAATAAATCAGCAGATACTATAAACCTTGTACAAGAACTTGAAAATCATGCCTGCTATACCTAAGAATGATTTGTACAACACTTTGTTGACATTTCACTAGTAATTCTGAGAAATGAAATAGGTGTATGGACACTGGACCATGAACAATGTACTCAAAACCAATACTTTGTTTGGGCCTTTTGCTAAAAATTCAAGGATTCTTTAAGTGCGCACTTTAATCCATGTCAGAGAAGAGCCTTAGATACAAGATGTAGTGAGGTATCTAGATTTTATGAAATCCTGAAGATTCTTTCAAAGCTCTCATCATCAGTTCCCTAAAAGCTTTGACATCCACAATTCCTCTTGGCAGATGCAGTTCTAAAGAGCAAGTAGACACAAATGGAAATCTTGTGAGACCAGGATCATTGGAAAAAAAGGAGATTTCAATCTGCTTTGAAAATCCCGAGGGTGGTAACCTGTCTGCACCTGTTATGAATGTCAGAAGTTCTTCAAATGTAATAGAAATGTCTCCATCTGAAAAGGAAATTATGTCTTAGATTAATAAGCTGAAATAAGTTTTCCTATATGTAAAGCAATATTTCACACTAATACACTTTAAATTTTTATAATCTGTCTAACTTTAAACCTACAATTTAAAATAAAAAGAGCAACCCCTAGCATGGCATAATACGTCTGTCGCTTACTTTGGATGGGATCAGTTCAAACATGTGGTTTATTTGAATCGAATTCTATAAATGGCTTCTATTATCTTATTTCTGAATTCTGCATGTGTTTCATGAAAAACTTCTAAAACGGTTGACATTTACTAAAGTATATTGCTTTCCATAGCATCCTACCATAACAAAAATAAAATGCAAGTCCCATAACCCAGGAACGACAAAACAGAAATTGCTCAAACTCGAAAGGCGGCTTGCCTTTTACTATTCAAGCATTCTGTATAAGTTTCATGGAAAACAGTTGACGCTTACTTAAGTTATTGCGTTCCATAGCGGACGGACGGAAATTTATGGTTACATTTAACAAGAAAATATTGATAATGCAAAATATCTAAACCTTTCATTTTAATCCTATTAATATCAATTCCTTTAATGTAGTAAAAAAATTATGTCCTGCACCAGATTTTACTCCAATATTACATGCACCTATGGCATTCAATATTTTTACACTTGTCCTGGTTAAATTGGTATGTTTGAAGTTACCATAGAGTTATAATTTACTAGTAAGTCATATAATGTCAAAATATTGTCCCTCAATAATTCTGGACTATGAAAAGCTGTATGTTTCATACAGGTGTCCGTTAACACAGGTTTCCGGTAATACTTTATAATTTTTGGCCGGATTGCGAAGCAAATCCGGCTTATGAAATGACGTTGTCCGTCTGTCTGTCCGTCCGTCTGTCTGCGTCAACAATTTGGTTTAGCTCTTGCGTTTAGGTCAGTTGCATAATAACCGTTACCAATATCTCTTTCAAACTTCACCATGATGAGTTCTACCCATTGCCACCTTTGTCTGTGACCTTGACCTTGAAGGTTAAGAGTTCAAGGTCAAATTGGTAATTAGCATTTAGGTCCATTTCAGAGTAACCATTAACAATATCTGTTTCAAACTTAACATGTGGATAGACCATGATGAGTTCTACCCATTACCACCTTTGGCTGGGACCTTGACCTTGAAAGATAAGAGTTCAAAGTCAAATCTGTAATTAGCATTAGGTCCATTACAGAGTAACCATTAACAATATCTGTTTCAAACTTCACATGTGGATAGACCATGATGAGTTCTACCCATTGTCTGTGACCTTGACCTTGAAGGTTAAGAGTTCAAGGTCAAATATGTAATTCACATTTTTAAAATTTGCTTTGCAATCTGGCCATACCGTCTTTAGCGGTTTCTTGTTATATAATAAATTTGGTAATAAAATGAATGCAGAAATTCTATGTACCAGAAATGTCCTGCAAGAAAATCTCCCAAGAGAAAATTGTCTCCTCTTCTTTAATTTTCTTATTGGATCCATTTTCTGAGTATGAAATACTGCACAGACTGTCAAACTGCTCCTTTGAAAGAGGTTTAATCTCATAGCAGAACAGGGGCTTGAAAATTGCCGCATGCTTCTTTACAATGGACCAAAAACTGGAAACCTCCTCCATACCATTTACGAACTGTACAATTTCAGCTGATGTTCTGAAAAAACAAATTAGTTAAAAATCTTTAAGAAACACGAAGCAGGCTCACTAAAATCTAGAGTTGTCAAAAGACAACATAGCTCCCCGATGGAGGCATTGTACTAGGAGAAAGTCAAACTCCAAGGTCAAAGTCAACCCTCAAAGTTCATGGTCCCAAATGAAAGGGTCTTTCAAAAGGTATCCATGTGTGAAATTTCAAGGCTCCATCCCTCTTTATACAAAAGTTACAGTCCAGAAATAGGTCAAACTTCAAAGTAAAGGTCCAAGGCCATGGTCTCAAATGAAAGGGACTATCACAAAGCTGATGAACTGCCTATGCAGATTCTGATAGCAAAATCATACTGACAAATTGACAAACGCTTAATTGGCAATTCAGAAGTTTTATTACAGCTATAAGAGAGACAATTAAATGTACTTTTTGTAATAGTACTGCATGATGCCCTGTTTGCAAAAAACATTGGGAAAAAACTAAAGCTGTGAAAAAGTCAATGTTAATACATTGAAAACTTGGCATCAAAAGATATTGAAAAAGTTGCAAGATGTTGGACACAGACACTGCCCTCTAATAAAAGCTAACTGTAAGGATAAAAAGCAAAATGTTTACATTTCAAGTGTTTATAATGTATACATACCTGTAGTATATAAACTGCTTAATGAGTAAATCTGTCCACTCCATTTTCTTTTCAATTGATAGCTTCCATACATTTGGAATTCCATGGTCCATAAGGTATTCTGCATGGTTCTCCAAAAACTTCTCTCTCTGTTGTTCAGACATCATGTCTTGTAGCTGTAAATCATTTTTATGGGGATATATTAGCATTTGCAGGTAATTAATTCAGAAAGTGAGTGTTTCTAGAAGGATCTGTCATCACAGATTTTATATAATGACATATACAATAAAGTAATGTATCTATTAAATGTGTAGCATAAGTCAAATTTGTTAATAACATGACATTCTTTTTACTAAAATTTTGGTACTGACTAAAAGGTAGCATGAAAAGGAACATACATGGCAAATATCAAAGTTCTATAATCATTTATAATACAGGATTTATTGTTAAAGGTTTTCAAATGTTAGTAAAAGTTCATGGTCAGAAGATCACAAGTTGGGGTGAAACGATACGGGTACCTCACGATTTGATACATATCACTATACAAGGTTCATGATACTTAGAATATGATACATATTGCAGTATGCATTTGACTTTTCAAAATAATAATATATGACAACAAGAAACTGCTGAAAATTCTGGATCACTAATAGTTCATCAATGTTTGAAGTATGAATGCTGTACCATAAAACTGCCTGAGTTATTGAATCAGTACCAAAGTGTTGACGAACGGACAGAGACAAGCGGACAGAAACATTATTCCTATCGGGTTATCACACTATAACGTTGAGCCTTAATAAGAGTTAAACAGACAAGTTCATTGAAGCTCTAGTCACTATACTTACCTCTTTCAAAATCTCCTGCAGCCTGACAGGTAACATAGTCATCTTTTCATATGAAGTCCTCTCTGATCGTCCAATTGCTGTCATATATTCAAATAGAAGTTCATTGAAATCCCAAGAGATCTCAAAATCTCTTTTATTTGCTCTTCACCTGTAATGCCTACAAGAACAAGATATGCTTGACAAATATGAATGCCCCCGGTGGTACAAAGTCCAAATGAGGCAAATTTTGAAATGTAGGTCAAGGTCACAAGGTCAATGACCATGTTTTTCTTTTTTAAATTGTTTCATCAGTTGAGTATAATGCATGCCAAATATGAAGTCTCTATGCCAAATGGTGCAAAATTTACTATTTTTAGGATGAAGGTCACAAGGTCAAGGTCACTGACTTTAGTGTCATTTGAACGGTTTTTCATTAGTTGAGTATGCATGTCAAATATGAATCTGTATGGTGAATAGAGTTTAATTTATTGCAATATGTAGAAAGTGGGACGGAATGACAGACAGACAGGTGGACGACCAAAATTCTATATGCCCCCATTGGTACATGTAGACCAGGGGCATGAAAAGAATCCTTAAAGCGCAGCATATATATAGATTTAGGCCTACATGTAATTAAATTTCAGAAGTTTTACTTTTAGAGAGTAACAAGAAATCGACATGTAAATTTTCGATCAGCTGTTTAGTCTGATAGTTGCTGTTTGTACATGTAATAGGCTCATAGTCATAAATAGCCTAGGCATGCTGTACAATTTTAAAATTATTAATTCCCTGTCCCCGAATTTCCTCCAAATTCATGCTAATTGCTATTTAATCAAGAGTTGCAAAGCTATTTCGCAATGTTGAAAAGAATACTTCTGTATATACTTGCATTTTTCTTTCTTACTAAATTACAGCAACAAACCAACATGAAAATAATTATGTACTATTGCAGTATAATAAATTCTTACAATCTTCGTCTTCTGTCATCCTTCCAAAATTTTAGCAGACGGCATGGTAAATCACTGCGCATGCGTAAACTTATGCGATGTTACGATGGCGATGACAAGATGTTACGATGGCGATGATGCGATATTACGATGGCGATGACACGATGTTACGATGGCGATGATACGATGGCGATGACGCGATGTTACGATGGCGATGATACGATGGCGATAATACGATGTTACGATGGCGATGACACGATGTTACGATGGCGATGACACGATATTACGATGGCGATGATACGATGGCGATGACACGATGTTACGATGGCGATGTTACGATGGCGATGACGCGATGTTACGATGGCGATGACGCGATGTTACGATGGCGATGACGCGATGTTACGATGGCGATGATACGATGGCGATGTTACGATGGCGATGACGCGATGTTACGATGGCGATGACGCGATGTTACGATGGCGATGACGCGATGTTACGATGGCGATGACGCGATGTTACGATGGCGATGATACGATGGCGATGGTACGATGGCCCTAACAGTACACCATACACTTCGCAACATGTCGTTGAGAGAAAAGGAGCCTGCAAAGAACAACAGGATAGGACTGGTAAAGTCGGCTGCCTTGGAGACATTGACTATTCCACCGAATTAGACCATCACAGTACCAGAATATGTTGACAAAGCTATACAGTATAACAGCACGTTATCTATGGTGCAAGCTACCCACAACTTAGTCATTCTGTCAGACTTAGAAATTGTTCCATCTATTTTAACTATGAGTATCCATGTAAGGATGTGGTTGATATTAACATAGAGAACATTACCACCAGAACAGTACAGGTTCCACCAAAAGCCATCTTATGTGAAATTTAGCCCGTGATGATAGAGGATGAGAGACATATGAATAGCAACATCAATGACGTTAAGGAACCATTGAAATTAGTGAAACTTGCGATGGCATCAGTGACAGGCAGAGACAGAAAGGCATGAATTTACTTGAGAAGTACCGAGATGTATTTTCCACCTCCGACACTGATATTGAGCACACTACATTAGTGAAGCATAAAATAGAGTTGACTGACGAGACACCGTTTAAGCAGAAAATAAGACGTATACCACCAGGCATGTTTGAATAAGTACGACAACATATCAAGCAGTTACTAGATGGAGGTATTATACAGAAATCCAAATCACCATGGTCGAGTAACGTCGTACTTTGTCGAAAGAAAAATGGAGAACTACGTATCTGTGTGGATTTTCGTTAGCTGAATTTACGTACAAAGAAAGATTCTTATGCACTTCCGAGAAGAGAGGAAATCCTGGAAGCATTATCAGGCAATAAATTCTTTACTATTTTGGATATGAAGTCTGGATACCATCAAATCGAGTTACATGAACCCCATAAAGAACGAACCGCTTTCACAGTTGGACCGCTTGAATTTTATGAATATCACAGGATGCCATTTGGTTTGGTCAACGCACTGGCGACTTATTAGCGACTTATGGAACAGTGTTTCGATGGATTTCATTTGGATATTTGTTATATTTATTTAGATGACTTAATTATAAGTTAAACTTTTGAAGAACACATTAACCGACTAGAGAACATTTTCCAGCGTTTGAGAAATGTCAACCTGAAATATCACTCAAAAAGTGTGAATTACTTAAACGTAAAGTGAAGTATGTAGGCAACATCGTGTCAGAAGGGATAAAACCGGATCCAGATAAGATAATGAAAGTTATCAAATGGCCAGTACCTACCACTCTTGAAGATGTACGACGATTTCTTGGATTTGTAGGATATTATAGACGGTTCATAGAAGGATTTTCAGCCTTCGCTTACCCTCTTAACATCTTACTACCAGACGCCAAGAAGAAGATACGCAAAGGAGCGAAATCGAAACACTCACAAAAAGGATGAATATGGGGCAAAGACCAACAAGATTCATTGGAAAAACTGAAGGAGAAGTTGACAACCTATCCCATTATAGGTTTTCCAGATTACACGAAGCCGTTTGAACTCCACACCGATGCGTCGATGAGTAGCGTAGGGGCAGTTTTATACCAACAACAAGGAGATGTCAAACGTGTGATTGCTTATGCTAGCCGCAGCCTTAGTAAGAGTTAGCAGAAGTATCCAGTTCTCAAGTTAGAATTTCTTGCACTTAAATGGGCCGTGAGTGAAAAATTCCACGACTACCTTCTAGGATGTACTTTCAAAGCTGTAACAGATAACATCAGCCAAACTCGATGCTACCAGCCAGAGATGGGTTGCAGCTCTTGCCAACTATGATTTTTCCATACAATACAAACCTGGTTCCAAATTAGCCGACGCAGATGGGATGTCTCGTATTCCACCAGACAGAAGTGACACCATAACATCCGATACTATCAAAGCCATCTTAACATCAGCTACTTACCTCACTTGTTGAGTCAATTGCCTGTGATATGTCTAATGTGTCTGACAGCTTACCAGCATTGCATGAATTCTCGGAGGTAGATATCGCTCAGGAGCAGAGATCAGTCCCTGTTTTTCGTTACTGGTTACCATATGTGAAGCGCCATCAGAGACCAGATAAGCGATACTTACCTTTATATCAACCAATTATACATGCCGTTTTCCTGAGGAACTTTAATAAATTTGCCGTGATTAATGACGTTATGTGTCGATCAGTTACCATCAATAAACAGCAAAAGTACCAAATCGTCTTACCCAAGAAAGTTTGACAATATCTACACAACGAAATGCGCTATCCAGGACCATAGGATTGATACGTGATAGATTCTATCGGCATGGAATGACTAGTGACTTAGAGCATCATACCAGAAACTGTAGGCGTTGTCTCTTACGTAAATCAACAACAAACGAGCGAGCCCCATTAATCAGTATACAGACTTACCAAACTTTAGAGCTAGTGTGCACAGACTATCTGAAATTAAAAACACCAAAAGGCGGATATCAGTACATATTAGTAATAACCGACCATTTTACCCGATTTGCGCAGACTATACCGACGAAAAACCAGATTGCGAAGACCACTGCAGATGCACTATTTAATCATTTTATAGTGTATTATGGAGTACCAGTAAAAATTCATAGTGATAAGGGAGCGCAATTCGAATCTACCATCATTCAAGAACTATGCAAAGTTTTGAACATCCAGAAATCTAGGATGACCCCATATCATCCGATGGGAAATGGGCTTTGCGAGAGGTTTAATCGACAATTGCTGCAGATGCTAGGAACCTTAAATAACCACCAGAAACAGGATTGGAAATCTCATATAGCTTCACTAGTACATGTTTATAACTCCTGTAAACAAGAGACTACTAGATATTCTCCATTTTATCTCATGTTTGGACGTGAACCTGTATTACCAGTAGATATTGTATTTCCAAACCCACATAAACGAGACCAGGAAGAAACTCTACAAGATCATAAAAACATCTGGGTATCGGTTAAAGCAAGCCTACAAACTGGCTAAAGAGTCCATTCAGAAACATCAAGGACGACAGAAAAGAAATTATGATGTCTAAGTGAGGGGAGCAGTGATAGAGCCAGGTGATAAAGTGCTTGTGAAGATCTTAGCATTTGACGGTACTCATAAGATATCAGACCGCTGGGAAGAGACACCTTATGTTGTAGAACGTCAGCCGGATAGGAGTATTCCTGTTTATGTAGTTTTCCAATGGAAAGAGGACAAGGACTCTACACCGGAACTTGCTACTCCGAATCAGCCATTTAGATGACAAAGATCAAGATCCACCTCCAATTAAACCAGTACCTGCACCTAGACGGATGAGGACCAGAGACAGAACAAAAAATGTCTGTTTTGCATGATGTCAGTGATCAAAATGACAGAAGAAAGTGTTGATATAGTAGAGATTAGGGAGGCAGATAATATTGCTCATAGCAATGAAAGCGCACCTGCATCCGTTCCTGAACATGAAACTGAGACACCATTTGAAGAACCACATGGCAGTAATGAGGATGATCAAAATACAGAGGATGTACACGAAGAAAATTCATCACAGACATCATATACATCAGTTCATGAATGATGCAGAGGAAGGTGCAGTTCGAATTCAGGAGTTGAAACGATCAGAGAGGAACAGTAAACCACCAGCATGGATGAATTCTGATTCCATCATGAATCAACAGATCACACGTGATGTTCCAGACTGGAAGAAGAGAGTGGATACATTGAAAAATCTTTTATCTGAAAATGAACTCATGGGTATTGATCGTTCTGAAGTATCAAAGACATTTTTAAAACTTATTATAGAGAAAGATTGATTGCTTGTATTGAGAATGATATGTTCTAGCCAGCTCTCTATTTTACATGTAAGATTATTGAGACATTTGATGAGATGTTAGGTGTGAATGTATTTTGAGATGCAAGGTGTGAAGTATTTTGAGATATGATAAATTTAAATAATATAGTTTAGGTATATTGTGTAATGTCATAGTATAAAAATCAATCAGGACGTGGAAGTGAGATGAAATTTTAAGGGTTTTTAAAATTACAATTTTCATATGAAAGATTTTAAAGATACATAGAAATGTACTTTCATGTGAAATAGAATTTGATGTATTTCTGTCATTTCATATCAAATACGTTTGATAGGTAGTAATAAATGAAAAATTTTCGCGTACAAATACTTTGAAATGCTTGAAGTCAGATTTTAAACATTTTTAGTCTATGTCTATATTTGTGTGTGTGTGTGTGTGTGTGTGTGTGTGTGTGTGTGTGTGTGTGTGTGTGTGTGTGTGTGTGTGTGTGTGTGTGTGTGTGTGTGTGTGTGTGTGTGTGTGTGTGTGTGTGTGTGTGTGTGTGTGTGTGAAAAATTATCTCAGTTTCAATGTTCTTGATTTTTAAGATTGATTTTCCTACCGTTAATTTGATCATGCACTGGTGGCATCTGAATGGCGATTGATTAAGATTATTTATCATTACCAAACGGTATGTCTCTGAGACATAAGCATATCGACAATGTGTCACCACTGAGAGAGAGAGAGAGAGAGATTAGACAGTAATGCAAACATGTACCTGTTTCTCCTCCTTTTCATTGTGTTGTTAGGCCAGAAAGGGCAAAAAAATATTTGTACATGTATTCACTGCTACATTATTTATCACTTTTGTAATTCATTTATTTATTGTATTTTGACAAGAGCCTAATACGTCTGTGATAATTAAGCTTAAGCATAGGGGACGAGGGAGTAAGATCAGAGTCTGTGGTCATAAGATCTTTATAGAAGTGATAATTAAGCTTAAGCATAGGGGACGAGGGAGTAAGATCAGAGTCTGTGGTCATAAGATCTTTATAGAAGTGATAATTAAGCTTAAGCATAGGGGACGAGGGAGTAAGATCAGAGTCTGTGGTCATAAGATCTTTATAGAAGTGATAATTAAGCTTAAGCATAGGGGACGAGGGCGTAAGATCAGAGTCTGTGGTCATAAGATCATTATAGAAGTGATAATTAAGCTTAAGCATAGGGGACAAGGGAGTATGATCAGAGTCTGTGGTCATAAGATCTTTATAGAAGTGATAATTAAGCTTAAGCATAGGGGACGAGGGAGTAAGATCAGAGGCTGTGGTTCATAAGATCTTTATAGAAGTGATAATTAAGCTTAAGCATAGGGGACGAGGGAGTAAGATCAGAGTCTGTGGTCATAAGATCTTTATAGAAGTGATAATTAAGCTTAAGCATAGGGGACGAGGGAGTAAGATCAGAGTCTGTGGTCATAAGATCATTATAGAAGTGATAATTAAGCTTAAGCATAGGGGACGAGGGAGTAAGATCAGAGTCTGTGGTCATAAGATCTTTATAGAAGTGATAATTAAGCTTAAGCATAGGGGACGAGGGAGTAAGATCAGAGTCTGTGGTCATAAGATCATTATAGAAGTGATAATTAAGCTTAAGCATAGGGGACAAGGGAGTAAGATCAGAGTCTGTGGTCATAAGATCTTTATAGAAGTGATAATTAAGCATAAGCATAGGGGACGAGGGAGTAAGATCAGAGTCTGTGGTCATAAGATCTTTATAGAAGTGATAATTAAGCTTAAGCATAGGGGACGAGGGAGTAAGATCAGAGTCTGTGGTCATAAGATCTTTATAGAAGTGATAATTAAGCTTAAGCATAGGGGACGAGGGAGTAAGATCAGAGTCTGTGGTCATAAGATCTTTATAGAAGTGATAATTAAGCATAAGCATAGGGGACGAGGGAGTATGATCAGAGTCTGTGGTCATAAGATCATTATAGAAGTGATAATTAAGCTTAAGCATAGGGGACGAGGGAGTAAGATCAGAGTCTGTGGTCATAAGATCTTTATAGAAGTGATAATTAAGCATAAGCATAGGGGACGAGGGAGTATGATCAGAGTCTGTGGTCATAAGATCATTATAGAAGTGATAATTAAGCTTAAGCATAGGGGACGAGGGAGTAAGATCAGAGTCTGTGGTCATAAGATCTTTATAGAAGTGATAATTAAGCATAAGCATAGGGGACGAGGGAGTAAGATCAGAGTCTGTGGTCATAAGATCATTATAGAAGTGATAATTAAGCATAAGCATAGGGGACGAGGGAGTAAGATCAGAGTCTGTGGTCATAAGATCTTTATAGAAGTGATAATTAAGCTTAAGCATAGGGGACGAGGGAGTATGATCAGAGTCTGTGGTCATAAGATCTTTATAGAAGTGATAATTAAGCTTAAGCATAGGGGACGAGGGAGTAAGATCAGAGTCTGTGGTCATAAGATCATTATAGAAGTGATAATTAAGCATAAGCATAGGGGACGAGGGAGTAAGATCAGAGTCTGTGGTCATAAGATCTTTATAGAAGTGATAATTAAGCTTAAGCATAGGGGACGAGGGAGTAAGATCAGAGTCTGTGGTCATAAGATCTTTATAGAAGTGATAATTAAGCTTAAGCATAGGGGACGAGGGAGTAAGATCAGAGTGTGGGTCATAAGATTCATAAGATCAATATGGACGTGAGATCTTGGAACAAATAAGATCAATGCACGTGGGAACAAGATCAATATGAGAATGAGATCAAAATAAGATGATTATATGAATGAGATGCAGGTGGACCAATGTCAGAATATGATGAATCTGTGAATAAGAAAGTGTGTGAATATTAAGATAAATGTAGAAATAGGATAAATGTGGCAATGAGGTAACTTTAAGAATGATATAAATTAGGGAATAAGATCATAATTATTACGATTATTATGGGAATGAGATCATTGTGGAAATAGGATTAATGGAGGAATGGGTTAATGTCAGAACTGAGATAAATGTGGAAATAAGATCAATGCCGGAATGTGTTCAATGTAGGAATGAGGTTTAACAAAATAACAGTAATAAATAAATTAAGAAATTATTAATAAATTTATTAATATATAAATTAATTAATTAACAGTCAAAAAATAGAATAAAGAAAGGAACCTCATCGTAGAAACCAATTAGGACCACGCAATTTTTTATTTTATCTTTAAAAAATTCAACTTACTACCTTGAAATTTCAACTTACCTGTCTTAAAAATTCAAGACATTATCTTGAAAAGACAAGATACTCTCTTGAAAATGTAAGATACTATTTTGAAAATACTAACTTGAAATTTCAACTTACTATGTCGAAAATTTGGGATACTGTCTTGAAAATTCAACTCAGTATTTCCTTTCTACTTAATTAAGTCCAAAGTAAATTCGTTTTAAGTTTTCTTTGTTTATACGATGTTCTTTTGTATCAAAATCTATGCAATAAACTACCCACAAAACCAGTTATGTGAACTGCAAAGATCTTATAGTCCGAATGTCTGTATTACGTAAAGGCACGATAGTGCAAATACCCAGTAGTCCGAAAGTCCAGTATAAATCGAAGGTCCAATAGTCCGAGGACTTTTTTAAAGAACGATAACATCTTTTGTTCGAAAGTGATAAATCAAAATTTCGCGTATCAGTCTTACGTTAGCCAATCAGAATCGCGATCTGATGACGGTCCCATCAATAATAAAGACAGTATATGTATAAAACAGAAAGAATGCCATGAAATGAAAGAAAAAACAGTAATGATATATACACACACACACACACACACACACACACACACACACACACACACATATATATATATATATATATATATATATATATATATATATATATATATATATATATATATATATATATATATATATATATATATATATATATATATATATATATATATATATATATATATATATATATATATAATCCTGACAATGCATTAAATCTTGTCCTCGGTCTATAGGTTAAGTAATCCTGGTAAAACGTGAAATCTATATATATATATATATATATATATATATATATATATATATATATATATATATATATATATATATATATATATATATATATATATATATTATTTTGTTAAATTTAAAACTGACATCTTATTCAGTTAGAAATCACTCGATGTATAGATCTTATCTAAATATAATCCGCTTCGTAGATTATAGTAGATTATATAGTGTGTGCATCGGTATTTGTCTATACATCGGTAGACAGGAAACTTTTAAATAAAAGTGTTGTTCTCCATGAAAATGTTGTCGTATTTCATACATAGTGAGATGATGCAGCATATGAGGTCCTTCCTTTTAATGGAAGAAGATATAGTATCTAGATCGAACCGAGTTGTGTTCAAGTGCGGCCCCCGGATTTTGTATTACTCGAAGGGACATTGCCTATACAGAAATAGACTAAATTGTGTTCCATGCGCTCGTATATGCGTTATACGGTCAATGTGGAAATAATTTAATTATTTACATTTATTTCGATAGCTGATGTAATGTACGCCTCTGTTGGAAATGACGTTGACATCACATGGCCATTATCCAGGTTTCCTGGGTTTGGAGGATATAACATTAAGAACGTGGACACTAATGTCGTGCTTATTCAGTTAGATGGATTCTCACTTTTTGCATTAAACACCAGATATAGATTTCTTGGAGATTCCATGAATTTGACAAATATTACAAGCATAAGGATCCCAGACGTTGAGGTCACAGATGGTGGTTATATCGTATCACTCAAACAACAAGAAGACCTAGGTGGTGCCATCCTAGCAGTACATGGTGAGTACTATTTGACAGTAATGGGGAGGGATAATTACTTGACCGTCCTCCCATTAATATTAATTTCATACCTTGTGTGGAAATCTCGGGTCCATTTTGTATTTTAAACACAAAGTATTCTAGAATTATTCCTCTTTCTTTTAACACGTGAAATCGTCGCAGTGGCGGATTTAGAGGGGGGAGGGCGCTAACCCCCCCCCCCTTTCGCCACATATTTACAAGTAAAAATCCAAATGTGGCACCAAAATGGCCCAGTAGTTTGACTATTACATAAGTGCCCCCCCCCCCCTTTTTTCAGAAATCCTGGATCCGCCACTGCGTTGTGACTGGAATTTGGAATCTTCAAATATGTAATGTATGTAACTTGGCTAATCAATCAAGAAGAGATTTTCACAACCAAACTCCACAATTTATGCAGTACATTACCACTGATATGTAGTTGCATAAAATATTTCATAAGATTCAATTGTGCTTTGGCAAAAATACATCACAGATTAGAGTTTCCAGAAGAAATGTGTGTAGGCAACGCCTCGCGTTGTGTTGATTCAAGAAGGTGCGTTGTGTTTATACGACAAGACAAAGTCGATGAGCGTTTTCTTATCTTTAAGGAAATCTTCAAAGCATCAAGGTAGCGATGGCTTCGTGTTCTGGCGAAGGGGGAGACCTAGTAGCAAGGACTTGTATGTCTACATATAAGTCCTTGCTAGTAGGTACGATGATCTATGAAGTCCAAGCAGAGTGTAAGTCAGGCTCTTGGCCTGGGTCTGGGTCTGCCCTGGGTCTGGGTCTCAGTATGTAACCACATAAACTAACGTACTCCTAGACCTCATAGATCATATTGTCAACATAGCTGACCACCCCAGGGGGGGAAATTTGTAAGAAAATCTTAGGGGCCAAGTGGGCCCCTAACTTTTAAAATTTAGGAGCCCACTAAAATTTTCACGGGCCCACATCTTTTCAATGTACTTGTTCAGTTATACAGATGAAATTCCAGAATAATGAATGCATGTGTTATTCAAATACACAATTTATTCAAATTCAAATTTATTCAGTGTATTCAAGGATGAAAGGGCAACTAAACAAAATGGCCGATGAGTTGATCGTTTTGAAATTGACCAATTGCATTTAATCGTAGTAGTTAAATATTCTAGTAGGGATATATTTTATTGATAGAACTACCTTATCTGTACAGTATTTTCTACAGAAAAGGGAATCCTACCCTTCCTGATAGATTTCATTAAACCTTACGCATAAATCGATAAAACGTCTATGATCGAAAAGGAAAATGAGCGAGACCACTTTATGTATCCATCGACGCTTTTAAAATCATTCGGAACTATCTCGCACTCTACTTGAAACTTATTACGTAGGAAAAGGTTGATGTTATACAAATGACATTTGATTGAGTGTAACAGGAACTTCGCACATAAACTGCCATACTGCGATGAGCAAAGACCTCTGGATGTCTTACGAAAATTACATTCGCCAAGTGGGCGATTTCTTTTGAGATTTCACGAGCCCACACCCAAGAACTGGTCGCCGATGCGAGTGGGCGAGTGGAAAGTTTCCCCCCTGCACCCGAATACATGTACAGTCTGTCCAGTAACAATATCACTACAAGCATTATGTGACCTACGAAGCCATCGCTCTCTGACTCTCTCTATCGACTCGTGAAATGAAAACACTTTCTTTGTGTTTTCATTTCACGAGTCGAGAGAGAGAGTCAGAGGGAAAAAAAAGGGGGGGGGGGGGTTACAATTATCTCACGAGTCGAGAGAGAGAGTCAGAGGGAAAAAAAAAGGGGGGGGGGGTACAATTATCTCACGAGTCGAGAGAGAGAGTCAGAGGGAAAAAAAAAGGGGGGGGTTACAATTATCTTATTTGCAGGGACCTGTGGGGGAATGTCCCGTTATATGCGCAATAAAGCGTCGAACGTAGCAGGGGGCTTTGGTTCTTGACGTGACGTTGTTCCATTTCTTCTAAACATGTTCTATATGTAATACATCCGGTGTCATCGAAGGCCAGGATAGAACATTGACATTTTACTGCTGTAGATAGTCACTAACAACGTGTGCCGTCGTGTGTTGTGCTGCTGCAGAATGGCGTTAAGCTGATTGTTGTGAATGAATGGAATGAGTTGCTGATATACAATCTCGTCACGGTAGCATCACGGTAGTGGACGCCGATTAAACTGCCCTCCACTATTACCAAAGGAGTCCTTCCATGTGTTGTAATTCCACCCAGACTATAACGCTCCCTCCGTCAAATCGGCGGCGCTGAATAGCGCAGGCGTCAATGTAATGTAAGCCCGAACACGACGTCACTGCTGTCGAGATCAAATCTCAACTTGTTCGTAGACAAAACTTCCGCCCAATCTCTGTTAACTTATTGAAACTATGATGACTCCTACACCATGCTATCCTCGCAACACGGTGACGCCGGAGCAGAACAGGACAGATAGTAGGACGTCGAGGACAGATGTTGGCCTCTCGCAATCTGTACCTTACGGTACGAAGATTTATCCGCCGATGCCCATGGATGCTTCTAGTAACGGTAACAGGCGATATTTTTCTTTCACAGAAAATACATAATGTTTGTTATCATTGGAAAGTTCAGTTCAAATGCAGTCATTTGGTGAAAAAAGAAATGAGATATGTCAAGGAATAAAAAAGTTATGGCTGATCAAAGTCACCAAGGGTGATAACTGTGTGTTGCCAAAATTATAAATCATGCAGAATGTCAGCAAAATTGTGTTCCTCGTCTTAAAACTTGCTACAACAAGGTTAGCAGTAATAGCTATGGCCCAAGTAGTGCTACCAAAAATTTCTTCTGTATGATCTTGACCTCTGAGGTGACCTTGAGGTAGTAATGACACACTTACGGGTGTATATAACACTTTTTTTTCAAGCAACTTATCTAAATCTGTTTTAGCAGCCAAAAGTTAAAGTCTGAACAGTGTCCACAAACTTTCACTCAACATAACCTTGGAGTTGAGGAGTTCACAAAGCATTTTCAAGGAACTGGGTCAATGACCTTGACACATGGCCTCAGATCAATAAAATTTTCATTAGGCCAAGTGTTATCTGTATATAAAGTCACATCATTCTATGTTGAAATGGGTCGGAGTTGGAGTATAGTGCATGGAAATGATGGTATCTACAGACAAATAGACATACATGGTGAAACCAGTATGTCCCCACATCTTTGTTAGTGGGGGTATAATATTAGGATGTCGAAATTACAGCTTAGACACAATTAAAATAGACAGTCGGACAGCCATATCGAACAGACAGACTTTCAAGGCAGTTTCTCTGTCATTTTGTCTGCTTGTTGTTTTTGTGATGGATTTTGTCATACAGTGGATTCAGATCTCATACCTTGCATGTATTATTCAAATATAAGAACATGTGTTGATAGTATCAAAACTGTGACAGACAGACAAATAACAGACAATCATACGGAGAAAGCTTGCCACTTGACGTCACAGTCTATCACCGATCCGTATGTCAGTACTATAGACTTTCATACAAAATAAAAAATACTCGTCTTATACAGCGACTATTCCAAGACATTTCTACCTTCCGGGCATCTGATCTCGTTTTTGAATATTGTCCGATATGAATACACTATGCGGTAATATTTTTCATGAAATATTCACGGTTCCCAAGCAGTTTTAAAATACGAGTCGAAAATTGCATATACTTCCATACAAAATCAAGAAAAAATGGCCGAAAACAGCGATTTTGGCAACTTTAGGAGCCTTGTTTACCTTTTTCTAAATTGACCTTCACATTTCCGGGCATACTGCCAGCATCCTCAGATTAATGAAAACAATATTCTTCTGTACATTTGGATATCTTTCCGAATTTGAAGGTTCCCATGATGTTCTAAAATGTAAGTGACGCCTTTTCTCCAATCCCACCAAATGCATTTCACAACACTTTACGTAACATATGTGTGCAATAAGCGTCATGTTTACCACCCTTTCCAGAATATCTAGGTCAGTTATGACACATTAAGTACGTCACCCATGCAAATATGCGGTATGTGCATGATTTGTTTTGTATAATGCTTCATATAACCCCATAGGTGCCTCACTTGCTTCGCCGTACAGAAAGATCCTTCACTGTTTATTTCTGAAGTTGCTATGCGGCATAATTTGAAAATGTGTATATAAAACAAAGTTTTAGTCTATCTCTTTATGATATAATGTCAATAGCTTTGACCGATTTACACAAACAGGAATTTGTATCGTAAGTGACAGCTGCAGGCAACATAAGGAGTTTGACGGGTAGCCGGGTAGCTAAGAGAAGTCATCGTATTGTGATCTCTATTTTACACCATTTATAAATTGACAAGATTACAATGTACTTTGTACGTAATAATTCTTCTCACTATATATATTTTTTTATAATCCACACGCCGATGTCTTGTATACATGGTGACGTATTTATGCAAATTATGTCACGTGACCGACGCATCATGAACATTAATAAGGAGAGTGGCAAGATTTCTCCACATAATTGACAAAGAAATCCTCAAGCGTCATTTGCTACAAACTACACAGGTGACACAACAATCAATTCATGTCAGGTGACAATTTTATTTATTTGATGTGGTTAGTAATACAACTAAATTTCCATTCTTATGTTCCCGAATACGTGTGTCTTTCCGTCCATCCGAGCTCATATCTCCTATACCTTTCATCAGAATTTGATCATATTTCACCAAAATATTAAAGGAACATGTGTTAAAAAATTATTAACTGCACATATGAACATCCGCAACCCCCCCCCCCCTCCACAGGAACATGCACTAGTACTGCTTTAGCCTTCAGTCATTGTTGTTTACCATGTTTACAGGCACTTAGATCAATTTGATAGCATCATTTCTTAAAAATAATACGTATTTACTGATAATTTGCACTCATATTATAACCATTATCGTCTCATTATTGACACTGTCAACGACCTCGTTTCCTCTGACCGTCATTACGGGCGATAACTCTTACATACTGAAATCATATTATTCAGCGGCGCTCTTTCGCGCTTGAATCTTCACACGAGGTTTACTACTCAAAAAACATTAAAAATAAATATCTTTCCAAAAATACTATTCGATTTTATTTGTCTGATTAATAATTATTTCAAGTGCTCATATGAAAATTGGAAGGTTTCAATCCAACATAACTCGCATCACACGTGCTTCTGCCTCCTACTTGTAGTTCTAGCTCTTTCTTTTACGTCTCCTGAACATTTTGGTGTGCAAAGGAAACTCTTAAATTCGAAAGGAGAAATAGTGGGAACCATGACACACCCACCAGTCGGTCAAAAATGACCTCCATTTTCTGTGACATATTTTCTTTTTTTGGCTGATCTCGAACTCAAATTTCGTTGATATTTTTTCGAATTGTTTTATCAAGAGGACATCAACAAGAGAAGTTATGATTTATTTCTACAAAAATATTCAAATTTACACTTTAACTAACACCTTTCATGTAATAATCGCTAGATTTGTAAGCGTATGTTTACACTGCGGCAACTAGGACATAGCCTCATTGCGAGTTTGGCTGTTATCGTTACTTCTAGTGGTCAAAGAAGCCGATTGGAATCGATTACGCAAATGTGACTTCCCTATATACAGTTGTACATATCTTGCCGACGTGGCGCCACACGTAGGCATCCTGATCGTGGGAGGTCGCAAACGATACCACTTTGCTGATGTCGTCTCCATAAAGCATTTACAGTGTTAATATGAAATCCAAAATGCCTTTCCAAATTGCTTCCAGCATCCCAATAGCACGTAAACGATCATTTTCAATCATGTGAGTCATCTCTCAATCAAAATTTTATTCCAAAAACCAATATTTTTCTTTTTCAATACACTGAATACTGTCATTTTATGTAAGAAATTCGAATCGATTACTAATCACGTGTTGCTTAGGCTTGAAACACCAGAAAAGTGTGCTGTGATCGTCAAGACGAATCAAATGCGACATTTAACAAACTGAGTACTAAAACATGCGTTTAGTAAAATATGCCTTTAAGAATAAATATAAGAGTGATGAAAGAGTACTTTTCATGTTTTTATTTTTAAACTTGTATACACAATTTCTTTTTTCTAGTATATACAAGTTTTTAATTCAAATATCTATGATCACTGGTTCTTATTTTATTACTGAATAACAGCTAAAGCACATGAGAAAACAACAAAAATTATTCACTGCAACGCATCATTGTTACGGCATTTAGACACTTTAACTATGTCACGCATGGCGCGCCATATTTTTTTTTTTTTTATTTTGTCGGCGAGGACCCCTCTAATACAAGTTCAAGGACTATTTTTCTCGCGATTCAATCCATGAAATGTTTTCACATTTGTATCTTTTTCATATTATACTGCATAAACAATATGTATTCTTCAATGAAATCGGGAGTTTGATCATTTTGGGTGATTCCGTCTGCAATTTGTGTCTGTCCAAAGTACGAATAAAAATAAATCGAATTAAATTTCATGTTTTTACATCACAATGTGATAGATTTTTTTAAAAAGTAAGATTGTTTACGTCATCGTGATTTTGATGACTTCAGAGTGAAGAGTTCCATAGGTATGGAAGCGTCGTCACACAATAACGAAACATAAATTTTCAACCTGCTAATTTTTCACTTTCCCTATTCTAAATTTTTCTAATTTTTTTGTTATGTGCATATTTTAATATGAATAACATATCAAAATTGAATTCGTTTCTGTTGAACTTAGTTAGCATTTTTTTTTTTTGTAGATTGACTAGACTATAACTGAGTAAGAAATCGGTTTTAAATTTAATAAAATATGCAAAAGATATAAAATCATTAGTGTTTTTTCTTTCATTTTTTGATATTCTTTCTATCATGTACATATGCTATCTCTATTATTGATGGGGCTGTCATCAGTTCGCGATATTGATTGGTTAACGTAAAATTGATGCGCGAAATTTTGATTTATCAGTTTCAAATACAAAATGTAACCTCGTTCTTTTAAACAAGATTCATTTTGAAATGAGTGTAAAACATTTTCTGTTTAACAATGTATAGACAAAAACCGATTCGCAAACTTTTTAACAGTCATTTCTTAAATAGATTAATAAAATGTTTTATCCAGTCAAAGCCACTGATACATTGAAATAGTAAAATAACAGAACATTTTATTTGCTGATCTTCTGTAGGCGAGAGGGGGCTCTCCTACTGAAGATCAGCCAATCAAATGTTCCGTTATTTTACAACCAATTCACACCGTTCCAGGTAATGTGTAAAATTTCATTAAATTGTGTTTAATTATTATCTTATACATGTACTTATTAAGGTCGTGTTTCATTATTTATTTCCACAAAATTATATTTACACCTTTAAGTATTCCTCAGGCATTGATCAAAGTTCTCGATGTTGGCATCCCGTCATTGTCCGTATTGCTTTACTTAAATACCAGAGGAGTCTGGTTAACATTTTTGTGGTAACTCGGGCTTTAACGTAAGCAAAATACCACTTTAAGTTCTCCTATATGCATTCCATAAGATTCTGCTCATAATATTCGGTCTTTTCGTTGTACAGGGTTACTTCCCATTTGGGACGGTATCTGACAGAAAACAATTATGGATTCATCATATTCTATGGAAACTCATCTAAAACTCAGGGAAATGATAGTCCGCAAATGGCGTTTTCATAGCAATTTGATGACGTCATACTTGTTTTACGTCAGATACCGTCCTAAACGGGAAGTAACTCTGTTTAACGAAAAGACTCAATACGATCGGAAATGTGTAAAACAGGAATTTACCTGTTTGAATGACAAAGTATTTCAATAATTCTCTTTTACCGAAATGGCTTCAGGGATATGCATTGCTCTCTATGGTAAATCCGATGCATTATTCAGAAACGAAAGCCCGTTATCAAAATTCTGGATGTCCGACTTCAAAGTATGGCCTCGTTCTTGTATCTAATCAATTCCCTTAACTGTCCGGTATCAGCTTTTCCCGAGAAATCTCACGAGTCACGTGAGAACACTTTCTGACCCCGTAGGAAACAGCATAATACATTTATTGAGGAAATCAATTCGGCCTATATAAGTTTTTTTTAATGAGCTATCTAAAATTAACAAAAGCAAAAATATGGTCAATGAAGGACATTTCATTTACATGTGTGAAGTGCATTGATGCAAAGTTTTCCGTGCAAAGATTAGGTTGATACCTCAATCAACCAGAAAAATATAAAATTCATTTTTTATCTTTTTATTTAGCTTGTAAATGGAAACAAAACTTTATGTCTCCAATAATTTATTATGGTACTACATTACTATTTTATCCCTGATATATGTGACTTGATCGCGTAGCAATACAATGACAAGGTAAACAACATTTTGAAGTCAATAATGACGGCTAACACGAAATTCGAAAATTTTATCCTAGTTTCCATTGAAAAGATTAGAAGTGAAATAGAACGAACAATTATTAAAACACGAATTAATGAAACATACATGTGAGGATGATATTCTGTTAAGTAAGGTATTTATATTTTAAGTGTTATTAGTATTATAAGAAATGTTGATTGATGCACGTGCGTGTCACAAGGTGGAAAAAGCGTTAAATATAGGTCTAAGGAAAGAGTAGATTCAGGGACTTGGATCGGAGGCAGCACCTGCTCTGGTGCCCGTTCTCTTTGCCTAGTCGAGTATGATACCGTAGAAATTACAATTAGCAGCTTACATTGTCAAGCGATCGGCTAGTAGCGGACGAGTACCATTTTTGTTTTGTATTTTAACTACATGCTTTTCTAAACACTTACATCACTGTACTGTAGACTAGTTGATACACCTAGTTATATTTTACTTTTTTATTGAATAATAGTATGAAATTATATCTTATATTTTATTAGTTTTTGAAGAGAAGTGCGATTTCTTTTGTACTTTAGTTATGTAATCGATTAACAACACGGGAATCACTGTTCCATAAATAGAACGGGGTTTTGCATTCCAAAGGAAAGAAGTTCCGGCATTTGTGACATATCTGCATTCAAAGTTTTGTTGATGCAGAAATGAACTCAATTTTTTAACGAATCACATTCGCCGCAAAACCATCAACACAAAGAAAATTAAATGATATATTTACCTATTTCATATCATATTCTTTAATTTCGTTTATTATATAAAATGTCTTTGTTATATGTCAAACTGCTACTACTGCGGTCTTATTTTGTGTGGACATTAAATAACGAGAATATCTCAATTTTAAGAAAAGCCTTCAAAGCCAGTAATTGAAAACACCACCAATGACGTCATCATCGGAAATGACGCAATGTTACGCTGTAACTCAAAACAGCAGTCATCACCAGACTATGCAGAATTTGATCCGTTGAGTTACACTTGGCTGGTGGACACAGTGCAGACACTTCCTCCAAGGTATCGTGTCAATGGTACGACGTTGACAATACTGAAAATAGAAAAGTCTGATGCACAGAGGTCCATCTCATGTAAGGCATCTCAAGGCAGCAAAACGTCAGAAATGAGCGATTCTCTCAGGATGAACGTTTTATGTAAGTACAAACAATACATATAAATACATGTTCCATAACAGCAATGCAAATACATGAAATCACTTTATTGCATCTTTAATGATTTGATAACATTCAGTCAAACTACCATCACTTTATGTTGGACATTTATTTAAACAAGGATGTTAATAAAATTTTATTTTGTGTGAAACTTATATACTTAAAAGTCGAACATTTGTCTTTATGTTTTGTCTTACACAAAGTTTCATCTCTCCATTGTGTCGACATTTCAAATCAAAATCATTTCAAATCAAAGTGTCATTGTAAAATACGAAAATAACTGGTGTCACATGACTGTGGCACTAATATCAATGTACTACAATGGACATTCACGGACCACATACCAAGGAATATTTCTACGGTTTCAGTACCTGTAATATTTTCTTAACTATTTGTCACATTAATTTCTTTTCATCAAATGTGATGTCAAAGGATCATTACTTACTAGATGATATTATTTATCCTATTCAAATACTTTATCATTACACGGAGTCAAAATTCCATGATAATTAGTAATTGTACTTCAAGTTTGACTCAAGTGTTATTATACCCTTTTTCCTGATGTTATGTGGTTGTGACACTTTCTACTCAGTGTTTGTTCACATTCATGTATATATACAGTGCTGAATTATATTGTTTCGTCTGTATGTCAAGGCATTCACGGCCGGTGTGGCTAGCCAAACAGGAGACGCTCACTCCTCCCGGACACCTGGTCTCACCTCTGAATTGCAGGCGTCCTTGAATGTCCAATGTGGTACATTATTGTTAGTACCATAGTCATGTGACATCAGTTATTTTCGTATTTTACATGTATGTCAAGTTTTCATGTCAACATTGTTTTATACTGCATGGAAAGACTCATTTAGCTCGTCGCTGTTCTGTCGTTTGGATGAACAAATGAAACCGAGATCACGTGTCACGGTAGATGTTAAATATCCGTTACTGCTCCCGACGGGTCACTGCAAAGGCGTTTTACAAAATGTTGCATACACATACCATCACGTAGTAAAAAATAGACACATTTGCAGTGTATGTGTATTCGTCATTAGACTATTCATTTATCTATACATTACCCGATGTATGTTGACACTTGTGTCAATAACTGAGAAAATGTAATGCGTTTGTCGGTAGAATACCAAGAAATTTTCATGTTATACTTGAAAATTGGAATTGTTTTAATACTAGTTTGTTCACGGAGTGGATATTTCATTTTCTGTCATGTTTTATTTTGCTATTGTTTCTTTCTCTTTATTATACACCCGTCGTAGACGGACGTATCATGGTTTGACACGGTACACCTGTCTATGGGCCTGCTCACTGAATTTGTAAACATGATACAGACTAAACCGTTTCAGATAGGACCGTCAAACTCAGTACACATGCTCATTGTGACAAAACTACATGCCTTTTGTCTTTTTCAAAGCAAAGGATCCGAGTCACTCGCTAGATATTGTTGATAAATCTTGTAAACAAGATTTAGACCAGACTGCTTTGGCTAGGACCAGCAAACTTTTTACACACACACTAGATTAAACTAAAAATGATTGACTTAAGTATTTTCTTAGTTTATGCGAAATTATGGCACCGGACCCAGGACTGCGAACAGACGCGTTTGCGTTAACAAAGATTTCCATGTGGAATTTGTTCCAAACCGAGTTAATGCGCTGGACTGTTGTGTTAACGCGGTTAATATCGACATCCGCTTGGAGAAGCCTAAAATTAGATATGTAATCTATTGTTTGTTTACCCTACAATTCCATATGTTGTATTATGTATTATTTGTTAAATAAAACCCGTATAATCTATCTATCTATCTATCTATCTATATATATATATATATATAGGGTATGTCGGTATAAATTTTGAGAGAGGCATATATATATATATATATATATATATATATATATATATATATATATATATATATATATTATATATATATATATATATATATATATATATATATATATATATATAGGGTATGGCGGTATAAATTTTGAGAGAGGCATAGGCTGGTTAAAAGTTATATTAAAAGACATTTTCCAGTTTTTTTAACTGCACAATTATTATCAGATATTATAACGCTACTTAAAGAAAACTGAAAATAACTTTACAAGGTCTTCATTTAGTATCATCCTATAGTACAGAAACATCGATAGTCAGCACCTCGATGTCAGAACCTGAACCCGACATTAATTTCCACAATTTAAAAATAGACTATCGCTACTTCCTTCCAAACTTAATAAAAGAACAGGGAAGGCTCCAAACTGTGCTTTTGAAGTTATAGATCCTACATTGTACGAAAAGGAGGCTAGAATGGTCACTTTTCACACTGATGTGAAGAAACTGAATACTTGGATAAAAACTCTGGGTATCTTCTATTACGAAAACCTAGGGAAAATGAGTGAATACCCCGTAAAGTGGCGAGATGAAGCTACTGTGTGGTCTGACCCAAACAATAAAACAAATTGCATCATAATTGAGCTCTTTGATGTCAATCCTACTATACAATATTACATATTTTGTTACTACCGGAAAATTTCGGTTCCAAGGAAATTTCTTCGAGAAATTTACACAGCTACACTTATCCATCCTTAAAGAAATTCTAGCAAGCGTGCAGGATATTACATGTAACAGCATGAACCATGATACCGGTAGTGCAAATGATTTACTACTTACAGAAGATTCGGATCATGATCGTGATGATGCAATTGATAGTGGCGATGAATTGAATACCACATTTATAACCAATAATAACCTAGATCCTGAGCAAACCCACCTTAAAATTATAAACTCAGAAACTATATCTCTTATACTCCTGAATCTCAAATACACAGTGATCTTAAGCATGTTGAAGACACAATAACGTTAGCATTAACCAACCTTGAAAAAGTAGTCGCGTCTATCTTTACAGTCCAAATTGCAGGGAGCTCAAAATCAAATTTCGTCACTACAATCACACTTGAAACTTGAAAATAACAACTCCATTCTGAGAAACTCTCAGTACGAGGAAACTGTAAACCAATTGACTGCTAGCCTCCAAGAGGCAAGAGCCAATCTACAACTTAAAAGTAAAAGAGCGAATGAAGATTTTGATCATTTTACTGAGAAGCTGAAATAAAAAAAAAGGCAAAAAGACATAAATAAATAAATAAAATAAAAATAAATAAATAAATAAAAAACAACCCCCCCCATAACCCCCCCCCCCCCCCCCGGAAATCTTGATACTCACAGAAAGAATATAAATAAAATCTACGCCATTGGACCAAGTCCAAAATGAACTCATCAGCATAAAAACTTCATCTTTCGGCAACCAACCAAACAACCGGTACCAAGTAGCAATATAAATTACAGTCAGCAACAGCACGCAGTGAAAAAACCTCAAGTCTTATTATTGGTACCTCAAATATAAAGGGGTTAAAAGGAGAAAAAAGAGGAGTTACTGGCTCAGTTATGTGGCAGAAGTCACCATAGAGCTATACAATACATGAATATAAATAATATACTAGAACATATATCACATTACAAAAATATTTGATTGTAGTGCAATTACGATACCGACTTAGGACGGTCATTTAATTTGACAAAAGCCAAACAAATGGTGTGGTTAACCGGTTTACGGGCCCACCTTCCCACTCACCGTAACAGCAGAACAATCAAAGGACGTACATTTAAAAAGAAGATAACTTAACTCAAGCTGCTGAAGTCACAAAAAAGATCAAATACACTCTGAAAGAAGCTCAAGACTTCCTACTAAACACCGATTTACAAATTGTCCTCCTGCACCGTCTCACATACGACATTGAAGAAAACCAACCAGAATATTGCTTCGCGATCCTTACCGAAATAGTAGTCTTTATGCAGAATATGTGGGCTAAAACAAAAATGAAAGTGGCTATAAAAGTTTTATAACAATTCTGATAGCTAGCAGTTTCTGTCTGGTAGACTTTCTGGACATGGGTGTAGCTCTCCATCTGGACCTTTATGTGCTTAGTATGTTACATCTTTGAGTCAACTTTTATGGGGGCTTTAGAAACTTCCTTTTTTCATCTGATGCCATTCCTGCAAAGTTATCAATACATTAATATGCAATTATAAGAAGACATGCAGTTAATGAAACAAACATGATAGGTAATTTTTAATGGCTTTTATTATTTATGTTTTATAATCTTTTTACAAATTTTAAATTTTAAATGATCATTAACTGGGAGAGGGGACAAAACTTTGTATCCCATCAAAACATTGACTAGTAATGGTAATACAGAATTAAGTACATTGGTATTATGAATAATATAAAAAAGTGTAAATGTGAAATTTAGCAATCCAAAAATAAATAAATTACCGCAATGTACTTACTGTGATATAATTGATGTCTCCTAATTTATCATGCAATGTAAATAAATTTTCAAATGTGATTAATGTGATGACATTTTCTACCATAATACTTTAAATTCTGTAGAGTAGCATATTAGAGTGTTTCAAGCAGGGCAGTAGCCTATTTTGTCACTGAGGTTACATGTATATTTATTTATATAATACTATGATTATATAGATATTATCATATAGAAATGCAACACATGTTAACAAGTAAAGTATAATACTGACACTTGTAACATGTTTTAATAGTCATTAGTAGTAAACACAGTGAGATGATGCTGCAAATGCAGTCCTTAACTTCACTGGAAGAAGAACTTGCTGGACCACATGGTCACATCTTCGATATTTTCAAAAAACGATAGGGGCCAGTTTTAAAAGTTCTCCATCAATTTGCCTATTACCTACTTTATTATACAGAAAAACACTTTTAGTAAAAGATAGCATTATGAAGGGCTGCATTAAAATGTTACCTTCATATAAATGTACTTTCATGTAGATCTACAGAAATAAAGAGATATTTTCCAATGAACATGATATTCTCTCATAATAAAATGATATATGGAGGTTATTGGTGTTTTTCAAGGAAACATCACAAAACATCTTATTTCCGTCAGCATTATATATTCAAAATGGTATGAAAGGTATGGATAAGAATAATGAAATCGTTGGAGAAAGAGAAAGAAAAGGCCGGTGGGGGGTTATTGCATTAAACATATGAGTAAATGTTGTCATCATGTAAGTTGTCTTCCATGCAAATGATTTTGTGAATTAGAATCTACTACATCATACTATAAATAACAATATAACTGCTACAAATAATATGTTTATAAGTGAAGACAATAAACTTAAAACAGAAGTGGGGGAGGGAAGCCGACTCCCAAAACACTGTTCCTTTTTTCAGGTTCCACAGAAGGGTAAATTACAATTTATTATAGTTGTAACTAAATTGTTATATATACATGTACTCCACTTTGTTGTGATAACGTTATGATCAAAATATAAAATTGTCACAGCACTGTAAAAAAAAGTCTACGAGTCCTTTTTGGGGGCCCCTCGATCAAACCACGTTGGACAACTAATGTGACATAGATCTTTAAAATTTTCGTTGTATAGAGCCAAATTACTTATGACAGTATGACTAATCATCCTTTTCTGTTCTTTTATGTAGTAACTGTGTACTTGTGCATCTAAAAGTGTTTATAAAGTTTGATAAAACATGTTTTGCCAATTTTTACTCGCCGTCTGTCACACTCGAGTCCATTGTTTTTGTCACGTGATTTGCTGACCCGATCTACATGCGTGTCAAATGTTGTGTAAATGGTGAGGGTAACGGACATTTCTCAATTTTCCCGGTTTATAAAAACGGGTTAATATCGTCAAAAGAGCTGACTTTCGATTTAGTGTAACTGTATTTTGTAATTTTATCGTATTTAAGTTCAGATCAGTAAACGATACATAATATTCATGAAATACCAATTCCGACAGCTAGTGCAACTTCAAATTGTATTTCTCGTTATGTATGATGTAAACTTCAAACAAATATAAAATTTTGAGGTGGATTTTATGTTGATGTTTAATTAATTCGTATTCATCTTTGATAAACATTTAAAATTTACAATTTTTCTTTTGATATACATTTCCTTTTCAATGTCAGGTTCTACTACCCTCTAACCGACTGAGCTACCCAAGCTCCACAAAAATAGCTTTAATAGCCAATCATTAGCTATATGTATATGTATGCTATATGCTATATGTATTTGTGTGTGTATGTATATATATATATATATACATGTATATATTTACTCTGCTTTCCTTATCAGAATTACTACATGTATTTCACAGTACTATCTCCTTTATTATTAATATCTAGTTCTGTGTTTCCTATGTTTAATCTAACATACACATGTTCACATATGGCATGCCTGCAAGGGCACATTTTGCTAAATAAACTTATCTAAAAAGTCGTAATTACCAAAAACAAAGTCATAATTACGAGTTAAGAAAGGTGTTATTTCGAGAGAAAAAGTCGGTATTACGAGTTCAGAAAGCCTAAAACATGAGATAAAAGTCGTAATTACGATTTATCTCGAAATTACGACTTTTCATCTCGTATTTACGACTTTCTAATCGTCCCACTACTTTGACTGACTCTCCTAGGCTTTAGTACTTTTTATATTAACATCATTTTTTAAAGAATGTACTCATCTAACTCTCATGCCATTACCGAAGGGCATATTTTGCAACATATGCGTTGTTGTTGTTGATCCCATACTTTCTTGCCATCTGTATGGAATGGTTCATTGTTTTTAATTTTTAAATAGACATTATCAGTAAAAGGATACCAGTCCCATGTTTTTGCATAAGCCAAACACCAAAGCCCTAACATAAGCCAAAACCCAAAGTTCTAACATAAACCAAAAACCCAGGTTCTAACATAAACCATAAACCCAAGTTCTAGCATCATCATTGTTATATGATGAAATAAAGTCACTCAAATTATTAGGAAATACATGATAAGAAGTCGTTTGAAAGGAAATGTGAATTCGATATATAACAAGACACACTCATTGTCCACAAGTATTTATCAACTTGGTCTTTATTAAAGGTCAAGTGGCAGAATATATGAGGACACTCATTTTTTTCTTATTTTTTTAATTGTTCACAGAGTGTTTCTTGTTTTTTATCTATGCGTAATGAATTATAAAATATTCAAGAATAAGTATCAAATAAGATTAAACTATATCAAATATGAGATAACGTGGCATTTTAAATTATCTGTTACCATATCATCTAGTTGTAAATGAAAAGATCTATATTTCTTTTGTTTTTACTGCAGATGGACCAAGAGGACTGACGATATCACCTGAACAATATCACTTATTGAATATCGTGGAAGGAGATCAAATTGGCCCATACTCCTGTACAGCGGACTGTAATCCACCCTGTAAATTTGAGTGGAAATTCCAACGACTGGGCGAGAAATTTACATTACTGAAAACATCAAACACCTTCAAGATCAGTAATGTTTCAAGAAATCAATCAGGAACATATCGCTGTAGAGCTAGTACAGATCTAAAAGTCATTCCTTCCTTCTCCCGAGATGACATCAAAATCAACGTCTTATGTAAGTGGTATACAGTAATCATTTAATTTTACATGTAAAACGCATTGTGATTGGTTTAAAAAATTGTGGTATTTTTCATCCAAGAATTTTTTTTTCTCTGACGACTTAACTTCCTGGGAGAGATTATTTATTTTCTTAACTTTTTTGTTGCCAATAAATACTACTTAGAATTGCATTGTAATATATACCATTAACAAAACATTGATTTTTCACATTTTTAACTTTGCCTTCAGTAGATCTCCTTCTATATAGAATTTGAGAAAGCTTGTGTCCTATGACATATTTGTAATTTGGGAAATTAAAACATGCATGAATGACTATATAATTAAGAAATAATGACGCAGCGGCGAGGTGATAATTTGAATGGTTAATGCGACGAGGGGCGGTTACTGGACATTAGATAACGACTAGGACGTCATTCTGACATGAACTAGATAAGTACTTACCGCAAATATTAATATCTTATGTCAACAACAATAAATTTAGACCATGCAGACAACAGGGGTGCATGTGATGTAAAAATCAAGAATTTGATTTTCAGAAAACCTAAATGATATGACCTAAATTGGTTTTCTGGAAATCTACATATTGATTTGATTGACACGGTCAAAATACCGATGGAGGGGCTTTTAAACGTCGTGACTGCTAGTAAGGCGCGGTGATTCTAACCATGAATATATCGGAGAATAATGCACAGTGGAACTCTATGGGGCATATAGGGGAAAATTCTCAAGTCATGTTAGAATAGTCATTCATGCATGTTTTAATTTACCAAATTAAAAATATGTCATAGGACATTTGGTAGACATTAAGCTAAGATGTTCCTGTACAATTTTTCATGCTTTAAAAATTAAAAAAAAAAAAGATTTATTGCCATCTACAAACATTGTTCAATATCATTGTTCAATGTTTTCTATGTCTCAGGTGAACAAAATAGGCCCACTTGGGATTCTTTTTACCTTTGTTATCATATATGTTAAGTGAAGATACACGTGTTTGTTGGTTTAACTTTAGTTCTCATTTTAAAATTATGTTTGTTTTTTATTTTACATTCGAATAAATATGTTCAAAACATGAGGCGAATTCAATTAAGACCACTTTGACCACCCGTTTTAACGTTAACATAACGGTGCACCTAGCATATAAATAAGAGGCAAACAACAAGAGGGGAAGTCGGGGAAAGGATTGGAAATTCGGGGACGCGAATGACTCAATTCCGAACAAGAACCTGAAGAGAAAATATTTCAGAAAGCAGATGGCAGAGCCTTTGTCCTCTGTCTGCCCCTCAAAATGAATAAGCAAATATATTTTGTAAAAGCAACGATGCTATTTAGTTTTGTCGAACATATTGAATAGCACGATTTATCCAATGCTTTAAATTCCACTGAAATGCGAGTTACATATACAGTTAAACTACTACACCTTGTAATATAAGCAGCAATCTGGCAAGCGAAGCGAGTTTGAAAACAATCAACGTTGTTTTCTTTTGCACATTCAGCTTTATATTTGCATAATCTGGTATAAATTGAAATTTAAACTTCATTTATTTTACAACGATTAAGAAACAAGTTAACAACTTACATAAATCTTGCTAGTTGGCACGGATCTTGGCATAAGAGTGTCGTTAGTGTGGGAGGAAAACGGAGTACCCGGAGAAAACCCATGAATCCAGGTTGGTGACAGCCCCACCATCTCACGTTCCACAACAGCAGAATCGAACCTGGGTCACATTAGTGATAAGCGAGCGAGCTCGCGACTGCGCTGCTTGGTCCCCTAACATGTACATGCTAGCAGCCAAAATATATATTTTCATTTCAGTCAAAGCCAGATTTTTTATTTCCAGCATTTTCAGGGTCAAACTATTTATTTCTAAAAAATGCCAGCCCCACCCCTCTCAGAATCAAATATATATGGATACCTTACGTGCACGTGTACTTGAGGTATACAAGTTATCTACACATGGAATTTTCTGACTATTCAGAATGTGAACGTGTACGAGAACGCCAGAACCAAAGCCAAGACCCACCATCCCCATCGCATTTCAATATATTTTTGGATATGATTGAATTCCATTAATATGAAACTGTTCTAGGGCAGCGCAAATATTATTAAAAAATATTTGATTTCCAGTTTTAGACGTACCACCAATGCTGCAGTATAGCTATTTATTCTTTTAACAGTTCTGTTCATAGCTTCAGCATCTTCTGAGTAACGCCAATTTCGTCGAGGCAAGAGTTGAGACCAAATTGTTTTTGTATTAGGCAACAACAGTCGTATTCTCTCTAAAGTATTTTATGCTCTGCATCAATTCTTTTAGGGGTGTAACTCCTACGTCATTTGCACCACAATGCACTATCAAGTAATTAGGTGGATCATTAACTTCAAGTAAAGTTTTGACTCTTGAAAATAATTTTTTCCATACAAGACCTCCTTTACCTTGCCACCGTATCTCTAAACCAATTCTGTCTGATTCTAATGAAATGCCGTCTTTTCTTTCCCATGCCGCAGGGATGCCCAATAGATGATCCTACACACCAGACTGTGCATTCTGTAAAAATTTGAACTTTGCTAATATTTACTATTATCTTATATATGTATTGAAACTACGAGATTTCCATCGCCCAGATTTACATATTTCTTCTTCTGATTTGCCTTGTTTTGCAGCATGAGTTGCTGCCCCTATTCTAAAGGAGTGATTTGTACAAGTACTGTTCATTCCTAAACCTGCAAATTTAAGTGATTTTTTCAAGACAGCTGTAAACCGGGTTCTAACGAGGGGCTCTCCATCAAAATGACAAAAGAAGATTCCCTTTCGAAATGGCCTCACTTTCAAATAGCTTACCATTAAGTCTACGGGTTTAATATTGATCCCCTTATTTTCATTTTCAGTAGTAACTTCACTCCCTTTTCCAATCTGATCAGTTTTTGAATGAGATGAATTGATGGATATATTTGTTTTATCGTTGGAAATTTTTACATTTTCAAATTGCAATACATGCCTCATATTTCACTTTTTCATTGCCGTGATTTCCCCTACCCTGAAAAACCCCAAAAGCTACGCTAAATGCCACAGCAAAAAGCTTTGATTTGTACGTATTTATGCAAACAGCAGGGAGTTTGGTTATATTTTTTTTTCAGAATTTCAGCTGTTATCGGTAACCTTTCATCTTTTTAGTTTGCTTGCTTCTTTTGTATCCTTCCATTAGCTTTTTAATTATGAAACTTTGTAGTCTATGTGGTAATCATGTTCAAAGAATTGGAGAGTCCTGCTATATAAGTTTTACCAGTAGATTCAGATAAACCTTTTAATGACAAGTAACCTATGAAATTTACTATGTCTTCTAAGGTCGGAAGCCAATATATTTTGTTATGAAAATAAATTTGAAAATCTTCAAAACATTGAATTCCCTGACTGTAAGTTTTCTGGGCAGTTTCTGATATCAACAGGTGTATTACTTCATTTCTGACATCATCTCTAGAACATAACTTGGTATTTTCTCGGGGTTCGAATATGCCTGAGGTGCTAGGTTTCAGAGTGTCTGAAACTGTTTACAAGATAAAGCATCTGCAGTCATGTTTTGTTTTCCAATTATGTGCTCTGACCTAAACATAATATTCAAATTCAGTAAGAGTAACAACATCGCTCTCAGTAATATCATTACTCGTTTAGACTTTGATGATTGTTTATAACCGAAACCAATGCTCTATTGTCAATATGCATTACAATCTTTTTATTTTGAAAGTACTTACTACTCCACAACTGCATTGCTAACAAATTTGGCACCATCTCAAGAAATGTTATATCCTTGAAAATTGGTGCTTCCCATTTTGGCCATGGCCAGAAAAACCAGTGTCCATTACAATACCCACCACATCCAAAGTCCGGGTTCCCTGAACTATCAGTGTACATTTTAATGACGTTATTACTTAACCACTCTTGCTCTTGTATGATTCTCACACCGTTGAAATTGGTCAAGAATTGCAGCCACATTTTGACATTTTCTCTTAGTTCTATGAAAGTCGGATGAGTAGCGCATTTAAAAGTTTTTCTACTTTATTTTTCAGTGTTTTAATAATCATTTCCTCAGTATCTATCTCTATCCTTAAGAATGTAAATTTTGTTGATAGGCCCTCAGTTTTTTCTTTTGCTATGGGGACGCCAGTGAAAGCACACATTTTTCCAAACTCTATCAAAAGGGTGGAACACTCATTAGTATAATATTTTCCCACGAATATGAAATCATCTAAATAATGGAAAACTGTCTTAATGTCAGTGTTTTCCTGCAAGGCCTATTGTAGAAAAGTAGAAAACTTGTCAAATAATCTGCATGAACTAGCACAACCCATTGGGAGGCATTTGTCAACACAATATTTATCCAATAAATCGAAATTACCCGGATTTATTATCATCAGTCTAAACGCCGATTTAATGTTCATTTTGCTAGAAGTGTATTTTTCCTAGTTTAACTACAGTTTGCAAAACATCATCTAAAGAAGTGTATTGCACTGCACATTCATCTTGATCTATATAGTAATTAACGATATTGTATTCGGGGTAAGATAGATTCATGATGAGCCTCCATAGTCCCTCTGCCTTTTGCACAATACCAATAGGGGATATTCTTAGATTGACAATAGGTTTCTTTTCAAACAGACCTGCAATTCTTTCTAACCTGACTTCACATTTTTTTCCCTTAGTTTTGACAGCATATTCATATACTCACTTTAAGTATTTACTTTCCCCACCAATTCTTAGACCTTTATATCCAATTCCAAAGCCAACTTTAAAACCATTCAATAATTCATTTGCAGTTTCAATTTTGGGATATTTTTTCAAGGAGCCGAGATAAATTTTTATATTGATTGGTGTTTTCCCTTTCTCCCAAAAAATGTCACATTTTAATGGACTAGAACCAACCAACCCCCCCCCCCCCCTCTTCTGATTCCTCTGAAATTATTTGGTCTACCTCTTTGTATTCCCCTATTAACTCTTTGCTGGCCAAGAAAATTGATGTCAGTTTTCGGGCCAAATGATCTCTGATCCTTTTCTGGGCAGAATATGACTGGATGATTGTTACTGCATTTCATGCATGCATGTAAATAGTAACATGGTGCTTTAAAGCAAGAACCTTGGTATTTGTATGTATAGCACTTTTTTGACTGACTCTGGTAATGTGTTGCAGCAGCCAGTGTTTTGGTACTAGGTACAATGTACATCAACCACAGCTCTGAATCAACTTGTACCCACGATTTAGCTGGATTCTGCAAGTTTCAATCTGAAATGCTGGTCATATTCTATAAAACCTGAGCTTGACCTTGAAGCTGCTAGTCTGATATCTTTCATATACATTAAAATTTCCAAGTGCTTTGTAGGGTGAGCAGAAAAATATATACTAGCAAATATCATGAATGCATCTGTCCATTTTACTATTTCATTGATCGTTTTCAATTCATTTTCAGTTGCCTGTCATTCTTCATTTACGACAAATAGTTTTTGTTTCTTAACATTGGATTTTGAAAGATCCACATTAAAAGCATTAAAACCTATGCTACATTCAACGCTTTCAATGATATTAGGACTTTCTAAAATTTTGGTACCTATTTTTGTTAGGTCATTCAGGTCCGCCTCCAGAGGCAATGTGTAGGGTACATCCTCTTGTGCATCAGGTATGGAGACAGGGTCGGGGGTTTCTTCTGCTTGTTTGGTCTCTGGATCGTCTTTTCTTGGATTCTTAGCCTGACCTAGAGCCGCCCTTTTCCTTCTTTCGGCAATTCACTTCGGCATTTTTTCTTTTCATTTCCTACTACTGAAAAAGAAATGACAATACCCCACGTACCAGACAATCCACTCAACTTGTTACTCAAGCTTTAGATAATACACCATAAATAACGATCTAAGTGATTATTTGATTTTTTTTTCTACACAAGTATTTATATTTATTAACAAGAAATAAACATCGATTGATTCGATAATTTTTTTTATGATAACTACCCTCCTTTCGTCTGCTCGTGGGACTTTAAAAAAGGAAGAGGCACACTGCTAAAATACAGAAGTGGACTGATTCACCTGAAAAAATATTCCGGATTTCACACCGTAATAAAATGTTTAATTCACGCTAAAATAAAATGATTCATTGTTTATTACAATAAATCTTATTATAGGCCAAATCAGCATTTTGTTCGATGCAGAATGCTAGTCTTAGTAGAAAGTGTTAGTGTTTAAAACTCTAGAAAAACTTTAAGTATCAGGTGAGGGACAGGTTTGGTAAAGTGGTTAAGCGCCTGGTTTGTGGTGCAGAGGATCCGGGTTCGATTCCTGAATTGCGCAAATTTGTTTAAGAGGTTAGTAACTTCCTGCTTCTGTAAAAAAAAACGATGACATAAAGTATCAACCAACAACCAACCAGTATGATCGATACTGATTTATGTAGTCATTGATGCAAACTGAACAAAAATACAAAAGAGTAAATATTACTAGGGTAACCGAAGTCGTCGTCCGAAAAAAAGAAAGGTAACTCATTTAATTTTTTTCGAGATTGAACTTTGGTTCACTTCTACAGAATCAAAGATTTTGATGTAATGTGTAAGAGATGAAGCACCAATGTTTCCTGGTGAGTTTTCATTTCAGTCAGAGTAAAATCGCGGCACGACAAAGTAATTCCTGTCGGGTATCTTCGTTTGAGAAAGTCCTGTCGGGTATCTTCATTGAAAAAGTCCAATCGAGTATCTTCCTTTGAGTAAGTCCTGTCGGGTATTTCCTTTGAAAATGTCCTGTCGGGTATCTTCCTGAGAAAAAGTCTTGTCGGGTGTCTTCCTTTGAGAAACTGGAACATCTATATGGAATGTTTTGACAGTGATCTAACAAGATGTTTGTGAATTTAGGTGGTAATTTAGTTACAATCTGAAATTAAAACCAATTTTTGACGTATCTTATGTCATTTGACTCATGACCTTGAACAGGGATCGTATACATACGGGTAGAATACGTATGACTTTCCAAAATAAGGATTCATTTTCAAAATGTGTATCCATTTCCATAATATTTATTAGTTTTCAAAGTAAGTATTCATTTTCAAAATATAAGCAAAGGAAAAGAAAAATGCACAATGAAATAAAATTATTTTTACCGAATAAAACACGAAGGAAACGAGTAACAGAAAAATAAATGCATTTTATCTTCTCATTCACAGACTCACCGGATAAACCTGATATAACGATTAACAATTCTAATAGGCCTGTCGGTGAAAAAGTGGTGAGGATAGAAAATTCATCACTTGAGCTAGTTTGTAAAGCCAATAGTAATCCACCTGCATCAATGACCTGGGTTAAAGCGGCGACTCAGCAGTTACATAGTACAAAAAGCACTGGAAACATCACCCACCTACTACGGAATGTACAGTGTCAAGATTCGGCCATTTATACCTGTCAAGCTTATAACGGTATAGGGCAACATGAAAACACCTCATTTGAACTAGAAGTTCAGTGTAAGTAAGGGATAGATATCAGCATTTGATATTTAAACGTTTACTTTAATCTTTCATTTAGTACGATCTGTTGAAATAAAACCAACCTTTTTCAATTTAATCACATCTGTTACATAATATATTCGCTTCAGATCGAGCAAAGCATTACCGCCACGAGCATACATTGTTTTTTTTTTTTTTTTTTTTTTGGGGGGGGGGGGGGGGGTGTTTGTTTGTTTTGCTTTTGTTTGTGTTCTTGTTTAGTTTGGTTTGTTTGTATATTTGTTTGTTTGTTTGCTTGTTTTTTGTTTGTTTTGCTATAGTCATAGCGCGCCGTCCGTCGCAAACTTTTCGCATTTTCGACTTCTTCTTAAGAACCACTGAACAGGTTTCTATGAAACTTCATAGGAATAAAGGACTCATGGTCCCCTACAAGTGTTGTTGTTTTTTGTCCAAATCCGTCAACAGGTGGCGCCACCACAGGCAACAGTAGGTCACAGAGGGTATCCTCCTTTTACAAATTTCTACTTCAGACCGGGGACATACAGAGGCAAACAGAAAGCATAGAAATGATCTAGAAGAATTAGTGAAGAAGTATTGTCATTTTGGTTCCCTTCCAAAATAAAATTTTGAAGTTTTTTTCGACATTTTTTTTTTTTGGCTTGATGATATCAATGCAGAAAAGTGTCATACTTCCTAGTTAATTGATAATGATGATTTCTTATGGACTATTTTGACCACATTTATGGTAAGGAATGTTATTTTGAAAGAATTTTATCAATATCTCAATTTCTGGATTTTCTATGAATTTTTCAGACTTCCAAATGAGGGTGTATAGGGACAATTCTTCAAATTTTAAACTTCTGCTGTTATACCACATGAAAAATTTTTAATGAAACATGGTATACATGAAGTACTATAGGTCCTTTATCAATTTTATACATTTCATCTAAATTGGTCGACAGATGGTTCCACCATGTCTGAAAAATAGGTCTCACAATGGTACATATACCACTTGGTAATTAAAATATGGAGAGTAGCGGTTCAAATCCAGCTGTGGTCAAAATTATTTTTTTCATTTCTTTACACATCTAAATGAGTTTTAAGATGTTTCTCAACACTCAACATATGAAATTAGGCCATTTTAAGTTTGGATCTGGACAATATTTGAAACACTTGTTGTTCATGACTTAGACTTGAAATCAATCAACAAAAGAAAATGACTACCTTGTTGCCCTGAATCACATCTTGCAGAGACAAAGCAAATGTCTAATAACAAAATCACCTGAATGGATGTGCAAAAAACTGTTGTTTTTTATTCTGGTCTGAAATAAAATTTGACATATTTTCAACATTTGTGTTGACTTATTCACAGTAATGCAAAAATAAATGACTTCTTCCTTCTTGCATGACTGATAAAATATGTACTCAGGTGAGCGATATAAGCCCACTTTGGCTTCTTGGTTTTTTTTTTTTTTTTGTTTTTTTTTGTTTTTTTTTGTTTTGTTTTGTTTTTCTTTTTATTGTTTTGGTTGGCTGTGCAATTGGTTTTTTTTTAGTAATGGGAATTCGTTTTGCTTTGTATATGTATATGGTACGATTTGTACATAGAATCCATCATAATTTGATAACATATTAATTTGATTATTTTTTTATGCTTCATTAGGTGCGCCAAGACTTTACAAGCCGAATGTTTTTCAGTCCAAATATGGAGTGGAGCTCAATAACATCCTGGAGATCAATGTAATTGTGACAGCTAACCCGCAACCAACGTTTAGATGGACAGCAGATTCTCCTCTATCACCCTCCAACACCAATGTTGTAAAGAAACCAAATTCGTCCTTTATTTTTGTGCTTACGTCAAACTTTCAAATTACTGAACAAAAACATTTCGGTAACTACACTTTCCGTGTTTGGAATGACCAAGGATTAAACGAGTATACCATCGCAGTGGTAACAAGAGGTAGATCCATATCTTATACTAGTATTACAAATATAATATACAAAATACAATCACGACAAAAGGGTGAAAGTTTGTTTAACATTAGTTGTAAATTAAAACCAGAAACTTCCATAACTGGTATCGTATTGTAATATTGAATATTGAACCAATTTCCACAGTAAATGAAACTCTTCATAGATGAAAAGCGACAAACTAGTGTTTGTACCTTCCTTGACATCCCTTTCTATGTGCATTGTATGTATGATTAATTTCTATTAATTTCTTTCTTCATTTTAGTTTTTTAATCAGTTCAAACAAATACTTTTCCAATTTTAATATGACTAATCAGATCACATGAAAATCAATGGAATCTCAAAATGAAAGTGAAAGATATGTTGGAAAATTTCATATAAAATTGCATTTAGACAGATTGTTTGAATGTATCTTGAGTTGATCTTTGCGTCCGTCTGTTCTTCTCATTGTAAACACGGGAAAATATTGTATAGCACGCTTCTGAATTGCCGTAAATTCGGCCCAAAAGTCGTCGTACACGTTTCTATTATTTTGAATATTGCAGTTCAGGATTTAAGTAAGGGGTATATACCTTGTAAGAAACTACAAACGCATGTGTTCAAGACATTTTAGAATAGGGCAAAGAGATGTCAGTCCGTTTCAAAAAACTGACCTAGTATTTAGAGTAGGACAGATCATTCAAAGTTTATAGATACACATGTAGGTTTCATTAGCATAAATTTAGTTGGAGTTACCTCCCGTTGTCGGCCATATTTGTGGTCAAGCGTTATGTTTTACCTCATAGTCATACCAAGTGTAATGGTTTTTAGAAAGTTGTTAATAATAATTTGGTTGATTTATGAACAAAAGGTGGCGCACAGCTTCTCACAAGGGAAGTAACTTCAATAATATTTTAAGCTAATTAAACCTATCTATAGACCCACACCGCTATTCAGTATGAAGTACAAGTATTTGACGCTCTACAAATCATTTAATTTTCTTTGTGTTCATGGTTTTGCGGCGAATCTGATTGGTTAAAAAATTTAGTTCATTTCTGCATCAACAAAATTTTGAGTGCAGATATGTCACAAGTGCCGGAGCTACTTTCCTCTAGAATGCGAAACCCCGTTCTATTTATGGAACCGTGATTCCCGTGTTGTTAATCGATTGCATAAGATTGTTTCGTTATATATTACGAATGCAAAGTACAAAAGAAATCTCACTTCACTTAAGAAACTATTAAATATAAAACATAATTTCTTACTTTTATTCAATAAAAAAGTAAAATATAACTAGGTCTGTCAATTAAGCTACAGTACACTGCTGTTAGAAATGCATGAAATCAAGACTCGAGTACAAAATAAAAATAGTACTCGTCTGCTACTAGCCGATCGTTTGGCAATGGACGTTGATAACTAAAATTTCTACGGTATCATACCCGACTAGGCAAACAGAACGGGCACCAGAGCAGGTGCTGCCTCCGATCCAAGTCTTTGAGCCTACTCTTTCCACCTTGTGACACGTGCACGTTCACCAGTCAATATGCATTGCATTTCTAATAATACTAATAGCATTTAGAATATAAATACCTTAGGTAACAGATTATCATCCTCATATGCATGTTTCATGAATTCGTGTTTTTAATAATTGTTAATTTTTTTTCACTTCTAATCTTTTCAATAGACACTAGGATCAAATTTTCGAATTTCGTGTTAGCCGCCATTATTGACTTCAAAATGTTGTTTACTTTGTTATTTTATTACTACGCGATCAAGTCACATGTATTCAGAGATAAAAAGTAATGTAGTGCCATAATAAATTATGTTTATTAGACACTTATTAAATTTTTGTTTTCATATATAAGCTAAATAAAATAAGATAATAAGATAATGATTTCTTAAGTCCATCACTGACATTAACTGTCTATTTTGGGGCTAAAGAAAACTCGGGTTCATGAGCGGACGTAAGACAGTGAAATTACCACCTGTAATATGTACATTGCACTGACATGGATTTAATTACTTTTAGAATATATATAAAATTTAGTAAGTTATATTGTTATGTTGTATTCAAATTTCCTCTTTTTACATATATTTTGTTTCGTCGAGTATGTAACATAAACAATACCAATAAACAGATTTCTTTTTTGACAACTTTAGGAAAACCTTTTCCTCCATCTAATTTCTCATACAAAGATGTGCAGCAGACATCCATAAATCTAACCTGGATATCAGGATTTAATGGCGGTTCCGTTCAGAAGTTCATCATTCAACGATCGACAGTTGCTGGCTGGGTTTTGGTTGGTAATGTCAGAGATCAAGGTCAAGGTCATGAGATCAGTCACTTGGTTTCTGTCTTATCCCCTGGTCAACGGTACACCTTCCGAATGTATAGTTTCAATAGATTCGGAAATAATAGTGAATCCAGTTTGAGTCTGTCAGTTACTACAAAAGGTAAGGGACTAACTGTGAAATATTAAAAACCTTAAAGGGAAAAATTATATGGAAGAACTATACATAGTCATAGCAATAACAACCATACCAAAATGCATCTATTTATAGATTTAAACATTATATTTCTTTCATGCGAGATAAATCGAAAATGGAACTAATTCCGAAGGAAAAGAATCTAGACTAATTTAACTTGTGCAAGTGCAAGTGAAAGTTCTTATTTGTATTATACATATATGGTAAAATGATCCAGGGTTCCAGGATCCGGGCTCGTCAGCACAAGGTAATATCTCGGGTGTGGCAGCAGGAGTGGTGGTTTTTATAGTGGTGCTTATCATTAGCGCGGTCATTGTGGGTGCCAGATACTTACTGAAGAAGAAACAAAACCAAAAAGGTAAATTCAATTAAAAAATTCAAAGACTGAGTAAGTCAGTATAATCGAAATCAAAGTACGGAGAGTACTGATGGAAGGTGATTAATGAAGCACACTGTATATTCAACAGTAGCAACGCCTAGCGTGGCATTATATAGCCTTCGCTTGGTTTGAAGGGATGGATTTGAAAGCATAGAAACATTCCCACATTGCCAAAACTTCTGTGAAATACTATTAAAATCCGTACATTGGGTACAAATTTATGGACTAAACAGAGATTTACCTATCATATATAATTTGACCTTGACCTTACATATATAACTTTGGGTCAGTCAAGACACACCCTTGGGTCCTGGGCAACAATTCGGTGAAATATTACTCATACTCAAATCTATACAAGGGGTAAAAAGTTATGGCCCAGACAAAGATTTATCCATCATATGCATTGTGACCTTGACCTTGCGGATATAACCTTGATTCAAGGTCAAAATACACCCTTTGATCCTAGGCAACAATTCTGTGAAATATTACTCACATCTATCCAAGGGGTAGAAGGGTATGGCACAGACTAATTTACCCATTCTATACATTGTGACATTGACCTTGAAGATACATGTATGACTTTTCAGTCAAGGTTATGACACACCCTTGAGTCCAGGGCAACAATTCTGTGAAATATTATTCAAATTCATGCATGATTGAGTAGACTGACACATACTTGTTTTCACATGTGCTTCCCCCCCCCCACCCCCGTGCCTTTTTCTTTTTTTTTTTCGCAATACTGGATCCGCCACAGTTAATATCCTAAATGATATATAAAATCTGAATCTTAGCAAACCATAGTAATACCCGGCCGAGGTAATACTCGATGTTGACTGTCTATCACATGCCTGCATTTTCTAGAAAATTAGTCCTTGTATCCTGTTTGATCAGGGGGAGGCTGGCTCTAGTAGCGTGAGTGTTCCCCCTTTAGGGGAATGCTCACTCTAGAGTAAAACCGCCGGGGGAAAGCCTGGCTATGGGGGGAGGCTCACTCTATTACACCGGCCATTTCGTTTATCAAATTTATAAGTTTACGCAATGTAAGGTCCTATCGTTTTAATAGGGCCACGACTTGCGGCTAAGTTTAAATATGCCACCTTGGCCGCAAAGTAGTATACTCAGGGACTTTAAAAACGCCTATATGTTTTTTTTTTTTTCATGAAAAACATAAATGTTTTGAAAATAAATCGATTTGATTATTTGCTTGATATAGTGTGATTGCGGTAACTTTCATGCTATCGGCGAGACAAATCACTCAACCATAACGCAATACTGCTTACCCGTGCACTTTTCAAAAAGTACTCGACCACGTGCTCTACATTGAGTCATTTTCTTCAGAAATAGCGTATACTGGTACCTAGAGCCTTTATCTATCCTGATTTCAAACTTTGCTTCATTAAAACTAACGCGTGAAATGCCTAGTCTGTCTGACCAACAGCGGTATGCTGTTTTTGGCCTTGTAGACGCCGGCGTAAATCAAGGTATCATCGCAGGACGCTTCAACGTCCATTCGTCTACAATCACGAGACTTGTACGGAAGTATCGGACCACAGGAAATGTTAAGGGTCGTCCTGGAAGTGGTCAGCCACGCGTAACGACAAGACGTCAAGACGTTTTCATAAGGCAACGTCATCTACGTGACAGGTTTGCGACAGCCGTAAGCACGTCAAGAGATGTGATAGGTCGTCACGGTAGGCAAATCCACCCCAGGACATTACGCCGACGATTGAAAGAGCAGCATTTGCTATACCGTCGCCCATTGAAAGGCTTGATCCTAACTCCTCGCCACCGAAGAAATCGCCTGACCTGGTCCCAGAACATGCTTGCTAATCGACGTAATTGGCATGACGTAATGTTCAGTGACGAATCAAGATTCAATTTGTCCATGGCTGACGGAAGACACCGTATTTATAGGAGACGCAATGAACGTTTTGCTGCAAACTGCATAATTGAGCGTGACAAATTTGGCGGTGGTGGCGTCATGGTTTGGGGAGCCATCAATCAACATTTCAAGTCATCACTGGTTATTTTGAGGAACACTGTTACCGCGAGGCGCTACATCGATGGCGTTTTACAGCCTGAGTTCCTTCCATTAATTCAACGTCATCAAACTGTCAACAATCCGTCCGTTGACGTTTCAAGAAGACAACGCACGTCCGCATACGGCTAGAGTCACCTTAAACTTTCTAAGCATCCAGGGAATTAATACAATGGATTTCCCAGCACGCTCACCCGATCTCAATATAATTCAAATTTTGGAAATAAATCAAGTTTGATGCAATTATTTACCCTTGTTGTTGATTAAACTATAATGATATTGGATAGGCGTTTTTAAAGTCCTTGAGTATATATTGTCATAATTAATCATAATGAACCAACAGGGTATTCAATTTCAACCGGGAAAATGGAGTTATTCCCAGAACAGTAAGAAGCATCCTCAAGTCTGTATATGATTTTCCTATATCAAAATCCATCTTTACTTCATTTCCCCCAGCTGATAATATCAGCAGGGACTTATATATCTAATATACATACCTGATGAAATAATTAAAGATTTCTAAAATGAGGGTTGGGTGGGATATGGCCCTAGATTAATATCAAAATAAATGAGTAAGATAAAAGCGATTATTTCATCTTTAATACATTTATAAATTTATGTATATTGTATATATGTATTTATATGAGGTCACTGAGGGTGTGTGTGTAGTGTTATGAAAATGTTAAATTGATTAACTTGATGTATATTCGTACTATCATTGGGAGTAAAAAACTTGATTTGCAAATTTGGATATTTGGAATTACACAGAAATTCAGGGGTAAATCCAGAACCTCAACAGCTATAAGGGGGGGGGGGGGGACGTACACATCTCTCGAGTAGGAAAGTCTGCAAGGTCGAAAGGGTCGATTGGGGTGGGGTGGGTATACTGTATGTAAGCAAACTGAAAGCCACTGTAGCGTCTTTGAACTGTATCTGACATACGTCATGCACGAACAAGGTTTCAATACGATGTATCAGTGCATATGTGTATCAAAGTTATGTGTTGGTACCATTAATTGTTCATTTTGATGCACATAGGTTTCAGTATATTGCGAGACAAATGTATAAATTAGAATGGCTCAACAACCACAACGACCATTTCGAGGTTCAAAATAATATGTTCTACTTGTATCAAAACGTCTTATTTCTGTAGAGAAACGACAATATAACGAAATGTCCTTGCATCGAAACATCTGTACTCCCTTATACTTAGTCCGAACGACTTGGAACCCCTGACTTATTATTATAAGTAAGCATTGCAACAGGCTATGTACAATATAGAAGATGTTTAGTCGAATAAAGAAACGAGGTCATGCACACAAGTGAAGATGTGCATACATATCAAACACAATAAAGACAAATCGAAACGATCGATCTATCCTTAAGCGAACAATAGACATGGTTAAGGAATAAACTTCTACGTTTTGACCGACATACAGTAGCGCAGGTATTTTTTTTTCATATAACTTTATCTTACAAATAAGAGTACACTTAATATATCTATTTTAGCAAATTTCAATATGTAAAGCACAAATTCTTTAACTTTAGTTGCTAAAATTGAATTTTATGTAAATATTACATGATTTGTTTGGGGACTATATTTTTGTTACTGTATAGGACGGAAGAACACTTGGGTAACATCGGTTTCCAAATTGGAATGGGTGGCTGCTTAGGGATGCTTATTACATCACCTTCCAAAAATTGATTACATCACCTTCCAAAAATTATTCAATGCCTCTGGATCGATAGATCTGGGGTGTGTTGTTTTTGTCCTGTCTGTCTGGCTCGATAGGTCTGGGGTGTGTTGTTTTTGTCCTGTCTGGCTGGCTGGCAGACTGACATCACTTTTCCACCATACAAACCAGGGCCCATATGTACAAAACTTCGTCAACCCTACGAGTACTCGTAAGTCACTCGTAGCGTAAATTTACGAGTGACGTCATATGTACGAAGTTACGTAAACGTAACTTACGAGTGATTCTACTCGTAAATCTACGAGTGCTATAGTAGCACTCGTAAGTCATTCTTATATATAATTATGGCGTACGAATACAATAGTGATTTAGTGATACGCACTTTTCCGTAATGCCAAACCACTCTTTTTGCTTCCTCTCTGCTGTCAAGGTGTTTGAAAATTGTTGTTAATCATTTAGTTTCCTTTTGATGTTATGAATAAGAATTTCGACTTCCTCGGAGGAAATTTTAAAAGCTTTATTAGATAGATTTATTATAAAAATATTTTCAAAAGAAAATTCGTAGTCCTAGAATATATATATTCGTAACAAGCAAAAATTCAAATAGCCTACTGGAAAAGTAATATGTAGATCTCTCTAATTTGATAATTATTATTCTGTTTTACTTTTTTTTTTAAATATTTTTCAGCAAGGAAAAAAAAGGGGGGGGGGTTAAATTGAGGAGGGTGTCTCACGTATATTATTATACTAGATTGACAGAGAGGAGAGGGAGGGTTCTCTTTTTTCTATTTCGTCTTAATTAGTGATCCGCTTGACTCTACAGATGAACATGTATGTGGCGGCATATTTATATGCTTATCGCGATAGTTTTATCACTTTCTTTTGATGACGTATTTCAAAGTATTGCTTAAAATTCAATGACGTCACTAGGCCTACATCGTGTGTAGATGCACAGACATAAATTCATAAAGTTATATACATCTGTAAGAACTACACTTTGACTTTAATATGATGCATGCATTTGTGCTGCGTAAAGTTAGTCAGCTCGCTAGTCGGATCCTTACGTACGTACACACTTGCAACGTTTGATGAAACCCGCATTTCTTTGAACTAAGAATGTAGATCTATGTAAGTAGACTTGCACCACTGCCCTGGATTGGCATACGAATAAGTAAGCCAAACATTTACACATGTTGATGAAACGGGGCTCCTGAAATATCTGAAGCGTCATTTGTTTCTGTGAAATATATGTACAGCGCATGCGTAAGACTACTCCGTAAAGTTAGTCTCGAAATCGTCCAGACAGTCGGCTGTCTTCGTAGAGCTCCGACGAGCGAGGGTCTGGACCGATTCGCTAAAATATTGCAACCGGAAGAGGGCGCGCATTAAAGACATGGACAACCGGCGAAACGAACTATCCAAAAAATATGATGTCATCGCAGAAATACCTTGTCACAACTGTACGCAAACGAGCACTTAGAACGCCGGCATCATCATCAAGGACTTCCAGATTTCGAATTTATACACCTCGTACCCATGTAGTTCATTCAACAACTAAAGGTAACCTATCTTCTAGTACACTTGTATATATGTACATGTTATCTAAAGACCCGTTCGAAATACACACATGTCTGAGGAGTGGACTACACCTTTCTGGAAGATATGGGATAAAAAAAATTTAAAATCCACCATTTATCCAAAGCATAAACGTATATATGCATATGATTTCGTGTCTGTCATACTAAAAAGTGCCAAAGACGGACCAGGATCAAAACATTGCATTCAAGTGTATTAATTGGTACAAACATACGTTATAAAATTGTTCTTTATATGTAATTCTTGAAAAATAGTTGAGTCTGTGTAAACAGTAAACTGATTTACCTTTTGTTTGCAATGGATGTATCAAATTTGGCACATCACTTGTGATTTTATGCACAAAATTTTTAAAAATGGCAGCACCAAATGGTATATACGTAAGTGCTGGAAACTTTTAATGGGGGGTATTGACATGGCTGAATATGCAAAGTTATAAACATACCATTATATCATAAATGTGACGAAAGCATTGAAATTTGACCACGTTTACACAAGATTGCACTCAAGAGCTTTGTTACGTTTGGGGACATTCCTGAGCATATTTTAGTGTAACCCCATTGTGTGTTATGATTTTCATCCCCAATGTACAAAGGGAGGTCACTCTTGCGCCAATCTTATTACCTTAATTACACTTGTACATATCTTGCAGATACCACTTGGCATCTTGCAGAAGAACGAGAACAATACGAATGATATGATTGAGATCCTTGAACACCTCCAACAGTATGTTCCTGGTCTCAGATCACATCCTGATTTAGAGAAGATTGATGAAAGGTGACTATTTGTACATGCATGCTTCCTAAAGCAGTGAACGCTTCAACTTGTTGAATATTGGCTACATGTACATGTATGAATAAGGCATGGACTCGGAATGGGCATTTGAATGTATACAAAATATTGATGTTACAAATAATATTAAGGGGGACATACCTCCGATAAGGGACATAATTCTACGACTAATTTTGGTACAGACTGCAAAGCATGGCATTTTGTCCATCACGTGTCTATCTGTCACCCTTTACTATCACAGCCTATTTGAGCAGCAGTAGTGTAGTGGTTGAGCATGTAATGGTTGAGCAATTGGCTTGTAGTTCAATAGATACGAGGTTTAATGATTTCAAATGTTGGTTATCTGCTGCCTTCAATTTTCGAAGTGACTGCAATGATGTCAACTCTTGAAATTGTTTCAGAGAGGACATGAATCCAGAGATACGATCAATCCCAGTAGGAGGAGATCAGTTGTCTTGTGAGAGGATACGAGGTGTACATATGGCTCGTCTTGATGCTGATGCGCCCGAAGAAAGGCTGGAGGGTTTGATGTGCCTGGTAGAAGATTTCCATGAAAAGATAATTTTTTCAGGTATAAAAAGGAATTTTTTTTCCATTCGCTTAAATCATTATAAATGACTAATGAGACTAACTGCAATTTATTTGGATTTTCTTGTAGCAATATGATTTGTCAGTTTTTAGTGTGATTTAGCTGTATTTTATTAACAAACACATTCTACCTGTGGGGGGTGGAACTCAAATGAGCGGTATAGGCCCACTTGAACCTCTTGATTGTTATTGATTGGGAAATGAAATGACACGGGTCAAGTGTAAATTTTGTGAAGCGCAAAGTGCTTCTCAAAATTTTACACGTGAGCCCATGTTATTTTATTTCCCAGTCAATACAAAAAAAGTGTACTTGTATCCATACATTTACGCTAAAGCGATAAATTACCCCAAAAACGTCGAAACAGTCAAGGTCAATTTTTCTGGCACGTGACCAGTGGCATTTATTGGAAAATATTTGCTACAGTTTTCCTATGCTTCAACGCAGGCGAATACATTGGGAGTGTAAATATTTTTTATCTTAAATACAACATGCATGTAATGTAAACAGATTTTCATGGAATGCATAAATTTGTTTTTTATCAGGCATTGATGGACAGATTTTATAAAGCTGCAAGTGCGAGGGAAGAAGGGACCCTTTACCAACTACGGAACAGCATAAAGAGAAAGAATGTGGTCAAAGATGCAACTTCCAATTACCATGCAGTCGCATCCTTTATTGATGTTGTTACCATTGCTCACGTAATTTCAGCAGCATTAAAAGCGTTTGGGATGGAAAATATTGAAGACGATTGCCTGAAAATTCCAAAGTTCATGGAATTTGCTGAACAGGACTCAAAGAAGAGACTATTAGATAGAATAGTAGGAGACATGGTGGACACATTTTTTTGAACAGTTTGACCATTACAGTTGTTAGAATCGATACCAGAAGTGATGCTGAAGGGCCAATAACTGATGATGGAGTGTATAATTATGTTACTAATCTAACGAAATATGGACTCCTTCGCATGGTATCTGTTATAGCAACAAGAAGAGGAGATGGTATCCGCCAAATTAGGCATTGGAAGTATGCACGTTTAGTGTATGACCTTGCGCATAAGGTATAATACCGACTGGAGTCCTTCCTAATGTTAGCAGGTGTGAATGCACTATTCACAGAAAAACAGCAGCAACAGATCATATGGAACAGATTTGTGAACCTGTCCGGAGGAAAGGATAAAAATTTGGACGGAGACTATGTCATGGAACTGCTTAATAAATATGCCAAAGGTCGCGCAAGGTTACTAGGTCCAAATCAGACAGCAGAGGCGGTGGACAGAATAGGCAAAACCATGATGTTCTGCAAAAACGAACTCGAACAAGAAATTGGTCTTCGAGAAGCAGGCATCGCTCGTGCACAAGTCGACAAGGCACACGATATTAGGATGCTTATGTGTTCTCGGTCATCAGAGGTCGAAGCCATGATTCTTTTGCAGAGCATTTTGATATGTTTCAAGATGTTAACTCTCAAGTTCTACATAAGTGATTAAATGAGAAGAAGTATGAATACTCAAATGCAAAATATGCATTTTAAATGTCCACCAAACTGTTATCAACTTGTATGTTATGCAAGGATATTTTCTGAAAATACTGTGATATTTTTGTCAGTACTACATGTACATCTCAATTTCATGAAGGGAATGCATATGTTCTTAATGTTTTGATTTTAAAAATAGATCTAATATCACAACTTAATTGTTTGATGATAAAATGATTGTTTTGCCTGCAAGGCATAGTTGCACATACATTTTGTAGGGATCACTTTGTACACTACTGTCATCATTTGTTTACATGTACCTGTGGACAAATGCACACTTCGAAGATGAATCACTTGCCTTTCATCCTGTGCATACTGGATACTTTTGACCCATTGATGGCCCAGTTGATTTTAGGATGGCAAAATATCAACAGTTCATTGAAACTTGTTTTGATGGTAAATTGGATGCTCATTTAAAACACACATATAAAGCATGCCAAGTTGTTTCAGTTGGTTTCAGTCAATGATACATTGCTGCTCGGGTGGATTGGTAAATTCCCACTCCATTGTGTGGGCAATTTCTTTCAAAGTGCACTGTATCTGCTATATGGGGACATAGAATTAAATGTGGCCCCTGTTCAATGTAGACTATTTAATAACAATAATTTGACAAAGGGAGAGAAGAATTTAGTGATTTTTAAGGCGTCGAGCATTTGCTCGACTTTCTTCTAGCGATCGTAAAAATTTTACCTCTGCACCGCCTTTTTAATTCACCTAACGAAGTAGTAGTACCTTCTTTAAAGTACTTAAAGTAGTAAAAGTTCTTGCAAAACTGGCTTTGTTATCCTTGTTATTGACATTTCATTGCACAGAAATAGGTTTAAGCATATGTCTGCTTACTTAAATTATCAATATATTGCACTAAAAGACTGATTATTCTGTCGCTTATTGTTCGTGTTGATATATTCATTCGCTATAATGACGCAAGCCGATTATGAATTACAATCGCACTTCATGGGAATTTTTCCAAATATGGGGAAGACCACGTGACATATTGCCTTATTTGGAAAAATCGTAGTAGAACGCTTGTAACACACGTGCACGCGATCAAGGCCTAATTTGACATATAAGCGCCAATATGGAAACCGATCGCGCGATCTTCGAAATATATATAATAATACCGGTATAATAATAAATTTAGATATAAATTTCAGTTTAATATAGACTGGGAGTGCGTGTCACAAAGATCTTAAAATATCTAGACTGCTGACCACTAACGAGGCTAACCAAGGTTCAAGTGACGCGTTATCAGTTATTTTTATCTCACTGGATTTCGTTTTGTTTCATTCATTTAACCTAGAATCAACAAATATCGACAAAATTAATAACATCAAGTCTAAACATACGATCCTCTCGTAAATTACATCAGGTACAGTATACCTATGCTGTGTGTGCCACTGCAGACGAATTTTAAAAAACATATCTACACACAATGTGTACAGCTTCTTATCTGTCCTTACCGCCTGTGCTATAAATAACACGTGCTGGACAGGGAATAGCCTCTACAGAATGGCTGTGGTCACTTGTGTCCTCGCGCAGCGTATCAGACAAGTGCAGGTAACTCTATTCTATCTTAAATAAAGATTATGTGTATATATCCGAGAAAGTGTTCAAATCGCCTACAAAATGTAATGCGGATGTAAAGGACGATAGCATGGATTAAGACAGAATTTTAGATTGAATGTATAAAAAATAAATTAAGTAAAACTCACGTGTGACGATTTTATTCCAAATCAACCGATAAAGTGCGATTGACGATTTGTGATTCACAATCGGCTTGCGTCATTACGGCGAACGGCATGGAGTTGTAGCCCTTACATGTGCACATACAATAAACGACCGAATAATAACTGGTGTGTTAGGACGATATGTAGAAGCTGTTAACCCTCCTGTCAGTGTTAGTAGCGTAGACAAAAACTGTAACCTAGACCATATCTTAAAAGAAATTAAGCATAAGGCTTCCATATTTTACAAGCAATGGTACCAACTCGTCCATTTCTATCTTTGTTTAAAAAATGGCGATGGTGTTCGATTGATTTCACATGGACATCCTTTGTGATAGGACATTTGACATATTTCTGCATGAATGACGTAAAGAACAATAAAATGCTATAATGATGTCATAATCAATACCACTTATAACCCTTGACTTCCTCGTGACAACGGATCCCATCAGGAAACTGTTTACCATACATCTTACATCTTACGTTATGACAAAGCCCCACGGAAGAGTTGCCCACTGACAACTTCCATTCACATTCTGATATTATATGATATATGGCGGTTGGTCCTTAAGCTTTTATTTTTACTCTATTCCAAAAATTATCAGAATTCAACAAAAGTAACGAACACAACTGGTCAATTTCTGCTACTTTTGACAGCTTTAAATCAAATTTAACTCGACGCCTTTGTGGCTTTTCAAGCCTTTGATTACAAAATAGTTGTGCTAAAATAGGGACACCAAAATTCCACTCCACCACTGTAAGAGGACCCATTAATCCACCTCATCAGTAATGTTTATCTGTGGCAGCACATGAATGTATTGGTTTTGGAGAGGCATGTTATTCCTTTTAATGGTCAGATAGGCATCTTGAACTTTCCAAGTCTATTTCTGAAATGTGAAGCCTCTACCTGACACAACATCACAGGAATTTGACAGTCATGTGTCATGCAGCTGGGCTCGAATCAATGCATAGCTCTTTGATCCTAATCCGACTGTGGTCTAACTGGCAGCAACATGGAGACAAATTTGTGTACATTACCAGTACATGTTCAGAAGATAATGTGCTACAAAAATTAAGTTCGTCCAAGGATTTAATTGTCAAGGTCACATTGCATACGAATACACCACAAATTGCAATCAGCATGAAGACGAGCATAATGAAAGATTCAGTTATAACCTGTAGAACATATGTCTATTGACAGCACAACCACTACGAGTCTGAGATGAACATTTTCTTCTGAGTGTATAAATCATTCATTTAATGTATCATCAATTATATCCATGACTGCACTTGCAAGACGACTGTCAAATATGTACTCGGAGAGTAAATCGTCAATGCTACCAATGTAGTGAACATTACTGACAACAGAGTTAATTAATGAATTACTGAGACCTGTTAATATTTCAGCATTCAATAAACAGGGAACTGGGTTCTCATTGACGAGCTTTGTCTGTAATTATGAAGTTTTGCACACAATTTCTCACGCTGACATTCGGACACAATATGGCACATCATCATTTCACTTTTTAAAGCAGCAGAGTGCATAGCACTTTCTTGTTGTAGATCTGAAAGGAGGGCAGTGTGCAACTCAAACAATTGCAGGATTTAGAACGATTATCACAGCACATGTGCTTAGGAATAACTGGTGAATTGTTACCTGAATCTGGAGTGAAGTGTGTTTGTAAAAGCATTCTCCTGCAAGTTTCAGCAGTTGCATAGGACCTCCTTTTGTCATCAGTTGAATTCTTGCTGATATCTGTTGCATAATAGTACAAAATGGACATGGCAGTTGTTAAATTTCGCCCACCTCTACCATTCTTGCATAAATCCCTCAATAGACCTTGATGCACCCCAGTGAATGACCATTGATATGTACGGTACATTAATCCCCATGCCAAATGCTGACGTACAAATAACTACTCTGAAATGAGTTCCCACATTTGGAAATTCATTTACAACAATCTCTTCACATTTGGTAGAGGTTGAATGGTGATACATGGCAAATAATCTACTTTTTGCACTTTTACTCCCTTGATAAGCTTTATCTCCAAGAAAATTTGTTAAAAGTTTGAATAGAATGGAACGATTTGATACTCCTACAGTAAATTACTGTCTTGGGACACAGCTGTTGTTCAGATTTAAGTTGTCCATCAACCACAGGAAAGCCGATTCTCCGTTACGGGGTGCTTTTACACAATTGAGAGTTATATTGTGTCTGTCACAATTGGCAACAATGACAGACGCCTTTTCCATGCACAGTTTCTTCATTATTGATATCCTCGACTTGGGTGATGCTGTTGCTGTTAAGGCCAGCATACAGGCTTTTGGCAAAATGCTCTTCAGTTCAGCTAATCTGCCATTATCTGTTCTAAATTCATCTCCCCTGTAATGACGAAATGTATTAAACATTTAATTACAAGTATAAATGTGTTTATCTCTTAAACTTTTGATGTTAAAATGAATGTTATTTTTGCAGACAAAATATTTTGCCATACCCAGTTTTTACCAAATTCTTATATGTGCAGGTCATTTAGACCTGTTCATTTATGTACCTTACGGGTTCAAAATAAATGTTTAGTCAAGCCCACAATTTCACACACTTATTCCTATATTGACCCTGTCATTCAATCCTTGTTGCTTTGCATTACATCACTGGTCCGCATAGTTACATACTAGTCTGGGCCAGCAGACCTGTGTTACATGTTTTACCAATCTTCAATAGTAGGCTGTTTATAAATTGTATATATACATGTATATGATTAAACAATTCCTACCATTGCTCCACCCAATGTGCTTCGTCCACAACTATCGCAAAAACTCTGGATTGGTATGTGTCTGATGAGAATATTCCCTCCATTCTCTATGTTCTTAATGAAAGAGTGCCTCAGGGCTCAGCATAACGATTGGGATTGATCCTTTCTGCAACTGTTTGTTGGGTTTCTGAAGTGTATGAAAATGCAAATTTAATATATATTGGAAATTAATACTGCAAAGAAAATCATAATGTCTAATTATTTGTACATGTTCATGAACTCTATTGATACAAGTGCAAAAAAGGGTACCTGGACTGAACTGTAGTACATTCCAAATGATGACCTTTTCCTCGCCACACAGTGTCAATTTCTCCACCCGCCTCAGTGGGCTGCATTCAGGCGTACTTTGAGGAATTCCTAATACACCGTGTATATTTAAATACATGGTGTTGTATTTTAAAATATATTTGTAAATATTAGACTTAGAGCAAAGGTCAATTTTCGTTCTGTGATCATTACCAGTGCATTTTCACTGTGGTCTGTTAAGTTTCTACACAACACGTTGACTGTACTGTGCATCATCTTACAACAGGTTGGGTATAGGTTCAAATCTGGGTATATACTCAGATCGGGATAAACTTGGGGTAATTTTATAACATTATGTAACAGGACGTGGTAATTTTCCTTTTACAAAAGTTATAAAGTGTTTGTTTTTTCCACACGATACAACTTTAAATTTAAAACAATTGAGCAATCTAAGCATTCAATCCCAATTTAATTTAAAGCGACATCCGACCTGTTAAATAACGAACATGTACAACAGGTAACATAATTCTTAACCCTACCCTCTGTAGCGAGGGGATGTGTGTTTTTCATACCTCTGCCTGACTCACCTTCGGTTTGATGTTTCTTCGAACTTGAAAAACACATCTGATTCCAGATTCTTTAAACTTTACGACCTGATCCTCCATTAATGCCACTAGAGGTGATATCACAATTACAATGGACTGTTCGCCTCCATCGTCGTGTTTTCAGTACGTGTCAACAAGAGTTGGTAAGAGTGAGTAAATAAGAGTTTTTCCAAACCCTGTTGGCATTACAGCAAATACATCCTTTTTGTGAATTACAAGATCTTTCAGGATTGAAATCTGCTCGGTTTTAAGTTTGAAACCGATATCCCTTTTCGCCAGTGATGATTGTAGCGCGTTTTCAAAATCAGAAGTTGCATCTGTACACATGGAGCGGCCATGCTGTGGAGGTGTTTTAACCAATGAGAAACTTTACCGATTTTTGGTTAAGCCTCGGTTTGAAATTGCAATATTTCTAGCGAATCGGTCCAGACCCTTGCTCGTCGGAGCTCTACGGAGACAGCCGAGTGTCTGGACGATTTCGAGACTATCGTAAAGTTAAGAGTTCGTAACTCGTCTTTTGTACATATGATTTACGAATTCGTAACATTTTTCGTAAGTTACTCGTAAACTCTACGAGTGCTCGTAAATCTACGAATCTTTGTACATATGGCACCAGTACCTTCAAATGTCTCATGAGTGTTACATGTGGCAAGATCTTTCCGTTGTTACCATAATTTATGACCTTGCCATCTTAATCTTTACGTTTGACCTCCATTTAAAAAAGTTTGTCCTTGACCCGAACTTTTCAAGCATAGGAGCTAGGGTTTGGGTATTTCACATGTGTGTCCTTTATTCGTTGATATCATAATGATACTTTATGACCTCAACCGTTTAGTTTGACCAACATTTTAAAAAAAAAAGTTCATCCTTGACCCGAACATTTCAATCATAGGAGCTATGGTTAAGGTAATTCACATGTGTGTTCCTTATTCGTTGATACCATAATAATACTGTATGACCTCAACGGTCTAGTATGATTGTCTTTCACTTTTGAACTATATGAGGTAATTCATTGATATTTTCACATGTGTGCTCCTTGTGGCAAGAGCTTTTATGGATATCATAATTTGTGAACTTGTCACCGTGAACTTCATACTTGAAAATCTGTAGACATAACGTTTAAACCATAAAAGGCAGGGTTTCCATATTTCATATGTGTGTACCTTGTGATGAGACCTTTCTATTACAATCATTACTTATGACCTTGTTCAATTGACAGTCACCGTTGACTTACAGTTAAAAATGTCTTCATCAAGAATTTTATTCTGCTGGGGCATAGTGTTTCACCAACATAAATATTTTCTTTTCTTTTTTTTTATTTCTTTGTGTTCGTGTAGACATATAACCATAAATCTAAAAATGTACATTTAAAAATTTCCACTTGCGCAATTCAAAGCAACTACACATGCAAAACCATGAGATGGGCATTCTGCCCTAGATAACGGAAAGACGGAAAAATCAACTTAAAAGACAATAAAAGATATATGTTACCACCAGTGTGTTCCGGGGGAAGTTATGGTGTACAGAGAAATATACTGTGTGCTTTCTTAAATTCTTAAGGTTTGAAAATGATGACCAACTTTCACATTACAAACAGAATAAAAAACTGATCCCAACCACTCAGTCCAAGGGGGAGGGAATAGTTTTATTGTCAAAAGACAATACGATAAAGAAGGTAGTTTAAATTCTAGTAGATTTATCATATATCACTTTATTGTTCTTCAGTGCAAATCAAATTTGCATTTTAAAAAATCACGCATTCCCACTGTGATGGTCGTTTTGCGACATCATTTCACACTATAATTCTTCTAGAAAAAGGATCACTCATTTTATAAAAAATAGTCCTGCTTTACTGTACGAAAACAATTCTAACTCCAAAGTGTCATTGAACATAATTTCCTTTAAAATATTCTATTAAAATTTTCATCATTACATGTATACACTTACAAGTAAGAACAGGCTAGTGTTATAGAATAAACCTTCCCCCATAGAAAATATTCCCCTGGATGCTTTTTTATATTGAATATTATCCCCAAGGTACATTTTCTATACGGAGATTTATCCCCAAGGGGATAACTTACTATAGAGCAAAATTTCCCCCTTGTCATAGTAAATAATCTCCTCGGATAGTTTTCTCAATGGAAACTTATCTCTCGTATCCGGAAACAATACGCATTTTTAAAACTGTCTTTCTTTAATTTCTATCGACCGTGCTATGTGTCTTCTATATTTCTATTGTCACGTGCGGTAAGTTTGATGCTGACTCCCGGGCTCCCTGAAGATGTATTCCCAGATACTTCAAGGTTAAAGTCTTTTGCACGCACACGCTCATGTCGACACTGGAGTATGACAATAGTTCTCCGGACATTTGTCTATACAAGCTAAAACAAGAGGCCCGAAAAACACAAACTTGCCACTTGGTGGGCGACATTGAGTAATTGCTTCCTGTCACGTTTCGTCAAAATTCATAAAATAATTAAAAAAAATAATAATAAAAAATTCGAAAATAACAACAGACATGAAGAACTGTTATTACACCAGTGTTTACCTTGCCACGTTGGAAAAAAAATCGGAATTCATTACTGATTGAATACATCGTTACATATACAAGCAGAGTACATAATTATGCATGCATTAAATTTTACGGATTAATTTCTGAATATTTTCATTGGCTCTACAATGTATTTACTGGCATCGAAGCGGTGTTCTTCCAAGATCTCTCCGTATCCATCCAGTCCGAACAAGACCCTTGAATCGTGCATAAACTGGAAATATGCACCAGGGATCAAAATATCTCTAGGACGATACTCTTTGAGTTGACAGTCCACAGCCCCTAATATGTCAAGCAAGACATCTATCAGATCACGGAATCTAGGTAGATGGTGACAAGCAAGTATGTGCTCCATAAGTTATTCCTGATAGGAGTTGCATAAAATATACAAGTATATCTTCGTAACAAGCGCCTACATGGCACAAAACCTTTATTAATGAGTTTCTGTAAACAACAGGAGCAAATTTAATTATGCACAGCAAAAAAAAAAAAAAAAAAAAAAAAAAAAGAAAAAAAAAAGAAAGTAAAAACGTTATATTAAAAGCCATATTAAATCAAAACACGTGCTAAGACTATTTCCAATTTCTCGACGAGATATATCCGTGATTAAAGAAGCCATATTAAATCAAAACATGTGCAAAGATTTCGTAAATATTAAGATTTATAACGTAGTACATATTACTAATTAATTGATGGGGGATACTTTTTATAATAGAAAATGCTCCCCCTTAAAACGTATTTCTTAAACCGTTTATAATTAAGCCAACGACTTTATATAATATATAAGTACTAGTCGAAACAGTAGCAGTAAAGGGGATGTGTTATTTTCTTTTGTTCCCTATTGTCCCCTATGGGGGATTGTTTTCTCTGTAGTAAAACATCCCGGGGTGGGGATAATTTTCTAACATACAAAAGCATCCGGGGGAAGGTTTTCTATACGGGAAGGTTTACTCTATGACACCGGTCTTCCGGCTGCAATGAAACATTTTACATTACCATATAACTTCAGTAAGCCAGTACTATTTGGATTTCAACTCATTACACCATATGTATGCATGATATATTTTCATGATGTTCCATCGATAATATTGACATTATTAGATCATCATAATGTAACGTTATACTCTTCCTTTACTTTATAGTGGAGGCTGTCACTGAGGAAGGCCATGATTATACAGCCTTGAACATAGTCCCACCCCATGAACATCGTACCAACAGGGAGCCTCGTCATGGTTAGTTCTACATAAGTACTACTTCAATAATGTCCAATCAAACAATATCTATCTTTTCTGCATGCCATGTCAATGTGTATTCATATAACCATTACTTTTAATTTGCAAAATGTTGTCCTAACTTTAAACATTTCTTGTAGTATACTCTTCTTAATTCATAATAGGCCTAGAACAGGCTAAAACTCTTTTTATGTAGTGTATGTTTTGCCCGGCAAACGGACATTGAAAACAGTGGGTAATTCAACTATTTCAGCTGAAACAAGACATTCCTGGTAAAATAAGTCAACTATCAATCGATCATATTTTATATGATAAATGTCTATGCATTTTTACTTGCTAATTGTAGCTAAGTGTTTTTCTGGCTCTTTCTTGTATTGGGTCCCTCTACAAACAGGGCGGCGGGGACTCTATGATGGGCCTTGTCCAAACGTTTTCAGAGGAGACAAGGTCCTGATCCTCGTCCCCTCTGACTGTTTGTCGGGACTCCTCTTGATCAAGGATCTGGGCTCGTGGTGGCCGCCCGTAAAACGGTTAACCATACCAATTGAGTGACGTTTGTTACTTCAACTGACCGTCCTAAGTCCGTATCGTAACCGCAGCACAGTCGAATATTTTTGTAAAGTCGTTCCATGTATATTCTGCTGTTGTCGTTTTTTGTGTGCAGGTCCTTGGTGATTTTTGTCATACAGCTTTGTCAGATGTCTTCTGTTTTCTCTTTTCTGTCAGTCCCAAATCTGTAGAGATATAAATTCGATAGAGTGTGAAGTATAAATATTAGAACATACATAGGAAAATGATTTTGTGCACCATATGCGCATTTCGACAACTTATGTCTCTTCAGTGGTGCTAATGCTAATGGGCGATTAATTGAAATTCTAAGGATGTATAAATATGAGAAGATCAGAGTAAAGCCAAACTGACGAAATGGTGAGTCCAACAATCAGTCTAAGTACAGAGCTATCCATGAGCGAGATACTACCTAGTTTTAAATATATAGGTAATAAATCTGTGCACCATATGGCATTTCGAAAACTTATGTCCCTTCATTCATGTCCATGGCCGAATGGTTAGAATTCTCATGATCTATAAACACTTAAAGAGGAGAGTAAAAACCAAAGCGGCGGAAAAAGTTAGCTAAACAATCAATCTAAGGACAAAGCTATGCAGGGGGCGGGGGATTTTAAGAACATATTTTACGTCAATACAAAAGCACTGAAAACAAGACTTATGATGCCCCCGGGAATTATCAGTCTACCAGATGTATATATATTTCGAGTCAATAAAGAGATGCTGAAAACTAGGCTGAGATCACTCGGGATCTAACAGTCTACCAGCAGCGGTATAGACAGAGTGGCAGTAATAAATATCACACCATATACATGTATACGTGTATTTATTTGGTGGGCCATATGCACATTTCCACAACTTATTCTCTTCAGTGATGCTCAAGGCCTATACTGTGGAAATCGAAAATATAAACATTTGAAGGGCAAACTGATCGTCAAATTGACCAAAGAACACGCCAATCAATGTTGGGTATTCAAAGTTCACTGAAAACACTGCAAATTCATTTGTGATAGTTTCATCCATTACAGTTGCGATACCTAAATTCGATGATACAAAATGTCTGGATGGAGTGTGAGGCTCCTGTTATCCTGTTAACATATTACACCCGTCGCAAATATTCCATAAAATACCTCTCGTGTTCGGTGGTTAAATTATAAATTATAAACCATTTGTTAAAAATAGGTCACTGTGTATGGTTATGTTTCAGAATATTATATAACATTCTGGAAAGGGAACTTCATACTGTTCAACAACATCTTTTCATGGGAAACAATGATACAAACTCTACACAACACACCTTCTAGATATGAAAATATGATTGTTCCTGTTATGACGGAAGCAAACTCCAGTTTGGTGTGTCAAGATTGCAAGCGTCTTATTCAAACGCGACTTGTAATTCGTTCCTTACCATACTGTCCATGTACAAAATCCTACAACTGCTGATTCGAGATAGTCTAATGTTGAGCAAGTTTAATTATGCACAGGAAAAAAGGAGGAATTCTAATTATGCACAGCACAAAAATGTAAAAACGTTAATTTCTCTTTAAGATCTGGTGTCCCTAACAAAGATATTTCAGTTAAAGTCTTTATTAAATACATCTCTCTGCCAAGACTATTTCCAATTTCTCGACGAGAGATATCCGTGATTAAGGAAATCCATATTAAATCAAAATACGTGCTAAGATTTCGTAAATATTAATACTTATAACGTAAAACATATTACTAATTAATTGATGGGGGATATTTTTATAGAAGAAAATTCTCCCCCATAAACCGTATTTCTTAAACCGTTTATAATAACAATTAAGCCAACGACTTTATATAATATATAAGTACTACTGGAATCAGTAGCAGTAAAGGGGGTTTTATTTACTTTTGTTCCCTATGGAGGATGTTTTTCCTGAAGTAAAACATCCTCGGGTGGGGATCAGTTTCTTTCATAGAAAAGCATCCGGGAGAAGGTATTCTATGGGGGATGGTTTACTCTATGACACCGGTCTTCCGGCTGCAATGAAACATTTTAAATTACCATATAATTTCATTAAGCCGGTATAGGTCTACAGCGATAACTGTGTTCATCTGGGCTTCCAAGAAAGATTCCTGTATCAAATTATACTGGTGTTTAAGAAAGTATATTTTTTTCCAATACATACCAATATTCATTTAAATGGCCGTGTTTCAAACATCATAATTAGAGTCTATGTGGCTTAGCGGTAACTTTTGTATTCATCCCCTACACCACCACCGCTACTATGAACTGAGGCGAAAATATACTATCATTCAAAGTAATAATATACCTTTTATGAATATTTGACCATGATAAACCTGTCTCCCCTGTTATGATAAAATTTAGACTCGTCGTTTTTATAGACCTGGGCAATATTATCGCTGTAGACCTATACCATTTGCATTTCAACTCTTGAAATCATATATATGCATTATATATTTTTATGATGTTCCATCGATAATATTGAGATTATAAGATCCTCATAATGTAACGTTATATACTCTTCCTTTACTTTAAAGTGGAGGCTGTTACTGGGGAAGGCCATGAATATAGAGCCTTGAACATATTCCCACCCCGTGAACATCGTACCAACAGGGAGCCTCGTCAAGGTTAGTTCTTCATAAATACTTCTTCAATGATGTCCAATCAAACAATATCTATTTTTTCTGCATGTCATGTCGATGTGTATTCATATCACCATTACTTTTAATTTGCAAAATGTTGTCTTAAACGTTTCTCGTAGTACACTCTTCTTAACTCATAATATGCTTAGAACAGACTAAAACTCTTTTTATGTAGTGTATGTTTTGCCCGGCAAACGGACATTGAAAAAAAGTGGGGAATTCAACTATTTCAGCTGAAACAAGACTATCCTGGTAAAATATGGCAACTATAGATTGATGATGTTTTATATGATAAATGTCTATGCATTTGTACTTGGTAATTATAGTTAAGTGTTTTTCTGGCTCTTTCTATCAGTCCCAATTCTGTAGAGATATAGATTCGATAGAGGGTCATAATCAAAATCAGAACATATAGAAGTATTACGTTGGGGCACCATATGCGCATTTCGACAACTTATTTCTATTCAGTGATCCCCAAGGCATAACCTTTTGAAATTGAAATATAAACATTTGAAGAGAAAACTCCTAGTCAAATTCACCAATGCATAAGAGCCAAGGAACCCAGCGAGGGACAGAGACATGCATTAGGGGGATACCCTATTAGTTTTAGAATATTTACAAACTTTTTTTCACAGTAAATTTAAAGTATAAATATTAGAACGTACATAGGAAAATGATTTGGTGCACCATATGCGCATTTCGACAACTTATGTCTCTTCAGTGATGCTAATGCTAATGGCCGAATGATTGAAATTCTAATGATCTATAAATATGAGAAGGGCAGAGAAAAACCAAACTGACCAAATAGGGAGTCAAACAATCAGTCTGAGGGCAGAGCTATCCACGAGGGAGAAAAATCTGTGCACCTTATGGCATTTCGAAAACTTATGTCTTCTCAGTGATGTGTATGGCCAAATAGTTTCAGATCTAATGATCTATAAACACTCGAAGAGCAGAGTAAAAACCAAATTGGCGGAAAAAGTTAGCTAAACAATCAATCAAAGGACAGAGCTATGCAGAAGTTTTAAAGTGATTTACAAAATTTCGTGATTGAAAATTTTAAGAACATATTTTACGTCAATACAAAAGCACTGAAAACAAGACTATAATGCCCCCGGGAACTATCAGTTCACCAGAAGTATATATATTTCGAGTCAATAAAGAGGTGCTGAAAACAAGGCTGAGATCACTCGGGATCTAACAGTCTACCAGCAGCGGTATAGACAGAGTGGTAGTAATAATTATCACACCATATACACGTATACGTGTATTCATTTGGTGGGCCATATGCACATTTCGACAACTTATTTTCTTCAGTGATGCTCAAGGCCTATACTGTGGAAATCGAAAATATAAACATTTGAAGGGCAAACTGATAGCCAAACTGGCCTAAATGGAAGAACCAAAGAACACGCCATTCAGTGTTAGGTATTCAAAGTTCATTGAAAACACTGCAAATTCATTTGTGATAGTTTCATCGATTACAGTTGCGATACCTAAATTCGATGATACAAAATGTCTGGATGGAGTGTGAGTCTCCTGTTAACATATTACACCCGTCGCAAATATTCCTTAAAAGACCTTTCGTGGTCGGTGGTTAAATTAGGAATTACAAACGATTTGTTACAAGTAGGTCACTGTGTATGATTATGTTTCAGAATATCATATAACATCCTGAAAAGAGAACTTCATACTGTTCAACAACATCTTTTCATCGACCATAGAAATAGTACCATAATATATAGCAGAACATATACCTGTATACGTATACATTAAATCTTGCAAAACATTACATGGGAAACAATGATACAAACTCTACACAACACACCTTCTAGATATGAAAATATGATTGTTCCTGTTATGACGGAAGCAAACTCCAGTTTGGTGTGTCAGGAGTGTAAGCATCTTATTCAAGCGCGACTTGTACTTCGTTCCTTACCATACTGTCCATGAACAAGATCATACAACTGCCGATTCGAGATTATCTCATATTTACTTTTTTGTTATAGCCAATCAGAATTTGAGTTAGAGATCTGTCGGTTTCATTTTGCATACACATGATACCGAAAGATCTGTACCTCAGTTTCTGATTGGCTGTAATAAAAAGTGATCCTGAGATGACATCAAATCGGCAGTCGTAAGAACCTTTATGCAGTGTTACTCTGTAGAACATTTCAGCGAATCGATGAAGTCGTTACCGGGGTATAAATGTTTCCTTCATTGATAAGTTCAATGATAAGTTATTGATAAGTTCAATAACATCTCTAGATATCTTGATTATATTTTAGTTATTGATAACCCTGAGTTTGAAAACTATATCACTGACGTTTATCCATTTGAACTTCAGTTAAACAAAGCCAATACTTCCGATCAGGAAACACCCTTTTTGGACTTAAATATTACAATTATTAAGAACAATATTCATACCAACATATTATAAACGTGATGACTTTGGATTTCCTATTGTAAATTTCCCCTATCTAGATGGTGATGTCCCCAGACTCCCACCATATGGTATTTATATTAGTCAATTAGTTCGGTTTGCTAGAGCCTGCACTAACGTTTTGGATTTTCACGAAAATAATTCTCAGATTACTTTTAAACTTCTTACTAAGGGTTATAGATATCATAAACTTCGAAAACCTTTTGGTAAATTTTATAGATAATAAATATAGAACATATATACCTTTTAATTTTGTGCACCATATGCGCATTTCGACAAGTTATGTCTCTTCAGTGATGCTCGTAACCGAATGATTGGAATTCTCAAAATATATAAAAAAAAATATGAAGAGCAGTGTTGAAGCCAAAATGACCGAAAAGTGCACCAAAGAATCTATCTAAGGACAGAGCTATGCATCAGGGAGATACTCCTTAGTTTTGGAGTGATTTACTTAATTTGATGACTGAAAATTTGAAGTATATATATTTAATGTCAGTAAAAAGCACTGATAACTAGACTTATGGTGCCCTCGGGGACTATCAGTCCACCAGCAGTGACACCGGCCTAGTGGTTATAATAAATATAGAACATATATACCTCTTAATTTTGTGCACCATATGCGCATTTCGACAAGTTATGTCTCTTCAGTGATGCTCGTAACCGAATGATTGGAATTCTCAAAATATATAAAAAAAAATATGAAGAGCAGTGTTGAAGCAAAATGACCGAAAAGTGCACCAAAGAATCTATCTAAGGACAGAGCTATGCATCAGGGAGATACTCCTTAGTTTTGGAGTGATTTACTTAATTTGATGACTGAAAATTTGAAGTATATATATTTAATGTCAGTAAAAAGCACTGATAACTAGACTTATGGTGCCCTCGGGGACTATCAGTCCACCAGCAGTGACACCGGCCTAGTGGTTATAATAAATATAGAACATATATACCTTTTAATTTTGTGCACCATATGCGCATTTCGACAAGTTATGTCTCTTCAGTGATGCTCGTAACCGAATGATTGGAATTCTCAAAATATATAAAAAAATATGAAGAGCAGTGTTGAAGCCAAAATGACCGAAAAGTGCACCAAAGAATCTATCTAAGGACAGAGCTATGCATCAGGGAGATACTCCTTAGTTTTGGAGTGATTTACTTAATTTGATGACTGAAAATTTGAAGTATATATATTTAATGTCAGTAAAAAGCACTGATCTTATTCAGACATTTTATCTAAATTTGGAAATGTTACTGTTCAACAATATGTATCCAGCGAAATTTTCCATCCCAATTTCTACGGTGATCTAGTGTACAAAGTAAGGAGGGTCAAAGGTTCCGATAATTTCATATCGGCGGGTTCTGAAATTAGGAAACGACATCGACAGTATGACCCCGAGATCATCGCTAAGACCATAGGTTTTGTATTGGGTCCCTCTACAACCCAATGTAGACTTTTACTTGAGCGTTGCACGTTGGCATACAGGGCGGTGGGGACTCGATGACGGGCCTTGTCCAAACCTTTTCTAAGGAGACAAGGTCCTGATTCCCGTCCCTTCTGACTGTTAGTCGGGACTACTATTGATCAAGGATCTGAGCTCGCTTACAGACGGGCAGAGTACGGTTTACTTATGTTGATATCTCCTTACATATTTGTGATAATAACATATTATTCTATAAAGTTTTCATGTGTAATAAAATTTTTATGACCTCTCCTCTTGAGAAACCTGTTGATCCTTGTTCTCTATATGGAGGATTATTTATAAATTTTTAAATGTGTGCCCTTTGATTGTGCTACTTTTGCGGTGAGTGGGAAGGTGGGTTCCCCTAAACCGGTAAATCACCCTAATTGAGTGACATTTTTTACTTCAATTGACTGTCCTAAGTCGGTATCGTAACCGCAGCACAATCGAATATTTTTGTAATGTCGTTCCGTGTATATTCTACAAGTGTCATTTTTTGTGTACAGGTCCTTGATAATTTCTGTAATACAGCTTTGTCAGATGTCTTCTGTTTTCTCTTTAGTTGATGTAATGGCATGTTAACTTTTGCAACATTGGTTACATTAAACGATACTTGAACGTAAAAGTGATGAGCATGGTTAAGATAAAAATCCTCAATTCTACATTGTTGTATGTACGTCCATATATTTTCGTTTTAGGTAATACTGAGAAAAAGCGATTTATGATGTTGCAGATTAAAAAGACTGCAGAGAGAAAGAAGAGATATTAAGGAGCAGGCTTTTGTTTTATATTAATATAATTTAATATTTTTTATATTAATTCAACATTATTTGTATGTGTGTGCTGTGTGAATGTTTTTCTTTTATATATATATATATATATATATATATATATATATATATATATATATATATATATATATATATATATATATATAATATATATATATATATGTATAATTATATATATATAATTTGAGTGTAATCTATATATTTCGTTCATAACATAACAAGCAAATGTTCATTTTCTTAGCATTAATATTTTCTCGTGCTGAAATGATAAATGATTCGTATGCAAGTTATATAGTCCTTTCCCATATTCGCATAGTGAGTCACCGTTTTATACGTCCACGACAGTTGCGATTACTTTACACATGCTTTTGTTCGCTTTTTTAATTAAATAAAGTACATCTATTCACATTTCTAAAGTATGATCAAGGATTTATTCCACTAATGTATTCATCTGTTCGTTAATATGTTTTGTTATACGTACATTAATGTTTTTTAATCATCGTACTTTACATTACTCTAACACACGCTCACGTTAAAGTGACTTTGAAGTGTGAAGGTCGTACAATTGCCTGTGGAGTATTGATCTGATATTTGTGCTGTGGTTTCATTCTGTGCTGTTCTCTTTTCAGCTCAATGTGTTGCTAGTCAAAAGGGAACGCTTACTGCTCCCGAACACTTGGTGGTATTTCTGATTTTCAAGGATTAATGAATGTCGTCTGTAGTGAGTTGCAGTGAAAATACCACAGTCAAATAGCACTTGATTTTTTCGTATTTTCATACTAAATCTTTTCTTTTTTCATATACAAGTTCTTATTTCTTGAAGTTCTCGCTTGGTGTAGCGTTTTCCAACATTGCCACACAATAAGATTTCTACATTGGAAATGCACACCATTTTGTCATTTGATTTTGATATGTATTGTCTGTAAGGGTCTTTAGAGTATGTTGATAAATTTGTTTCATAAATTTGTTTTGTATTTTTCACTTGTTTATTTTCACAGTTTTGATTCCTTATATTTTTATTTAGGTATCATGTCATAGTATATTTTCTTTCTCATTCTATTTATTTCGAACACACATGTACATTCCACTTTGGAGTACTCATGCCCATCGGTAAAAATTAGTCGGTAAGAAATGTTTTTTGATATCTGCATCTTATCTAGTTGTTGATTGTAATTACGTGTTTCTATATACCACATGTGAATGTAGTATTGCATTTGGTTAAGACTACTGGATGTAACGATTCTTTCATTATTCGCCTTGAATGTCTTGCTTTTTGTGTATTTTTACTTAATTTAATTACACTCGTCCTCTTAATCCTGTTTGTTTGTTTTGTTTCTGTTAATTTTTGTTTCGTTTTTTTTTTCCTTGGCTTTTTGTGGGTTTTTTTATTTATTTTTTTTTTCAGACAGTTTAGACATAGATGTGTTAAATATTTAGATATATACTAAAGAAATGAATATTCTTAAGTAACTGTTTATATCAGAATCAGGCAAAATGAAAAAGGTGATTCGCATATAGTGCTAATAGTGAATTATTGTTCTCAAATCTTGATAATTATGGTTAAAAAAGCAACATGTTAAAATATTAGCATTGATATCAATGCAATGTATTCAGCATGTCCTCTTGAATATTCTTCACAAATACAAATTTTATCCATTTACTTCTATAGTAATTTGTGTCAGAGGAAATCTCAGTAAAATTTATTACCAATACAACTGTAAAAATTTAATTAATAAAGTGCGAAAGAAAGTAATTGGAAAATTGATTTAATTCAAAATAATTGCTAGCCTTTTGAATAGAACATAGGAAAACAAAACAAAAAAAGTAAATATTATATTGAATTAATATGGCAAATAATTATCTCCCTGGTAGAGCTCTTTGGTTTGAAGTGTACAAAATATTTTATATATACAATATGCCCGAAAAAATGCAGCTTTTCCATATTTTCTAACGTTCCCTGTGGCCAGTCTGTTTATTTTCCTAATGATAACTGCATCTTACAAATGAATTTAGGCAAAGCCTATAAGAGAGCTTATGAGCCTGGCTAAGAAAAAAGAGGAGTTACTGGCTCAGTTATGTGGCATGAAGTCACCATGGAGCTATACAATACATACAATATAAATAATATACTAGAACATATAACACATTACAAAAATATTTTATTGTAGTGCAATTACGATACCGACTTAGGACGGTCATTTAATTTGACAAAAGCCAAACAAATGGTGTGGTTAACCGGTTTACGGGCCCACCTTCCCACTCACCGTAACAGCAGAACAATCAAAGGACGTACATTTAAAAATTCATAAATAATCCTCCATGTAAAGAATGAAGAATCCTCCGTGGCTAATGAACATTATTCAACATACCATGTAATGATTTCATTCTTTATTTTTTACGGACTACGAAGATCTTCGTGTAAATATCTCTGATTTATAGTATGATAATGCGTTGTATAAATTACTTAAATTCTTCCTCGGAAGTGGGAATGGGGGATCAGGATAGCATACCCAAAGCTTGAGTCTGTATGTGTTACCTTTTCGTGTTTTTTTTTTTACGACACGGGTTTCCCATAGGCAAATCTGAGCTTTTCTGACATAATTCCATCATTCGATCACATATTTCAGTGAGATCATACACAGGGACAATACTCGCTTGAAACCAGGATCTGTTTTCGTATGTAAGAAGGTATTGAACTCTCTCGATGCTAAAAATCCATCCACGTTCGATCAACGGTCTTTAAACACTATATTCAGTTGACGTTCAGTTTTTGACTTATATACTTCAGTAGTAATTTCCTATAATCCCAGCAAGTTAAAGACCTGTATCTCCCGTAAAAGCAGAGATACGCTACCTGAAATATGGCCATAACTGGTCGGATAAAATACCGTCCATGGGTCGACGCCGTGATTACTGGACAACAGCATACGAACTACAGCATCAGGCAATCTTTCCTCCTAAAGTTGGACTCCTAAAGCCGTGACTAATGAAAATTAAATTAGCAAATGAATAAAATACAAAAGTAATACAGCTTATAAATATATTTATATGGAAGGTTTGGTGTTGTGGTTAAGCGCTTGACTTGCGGCGCCGACGATCAAGGTTCGATTGCCGGGTTGCGCCACTGTGTTTAACAGGTTGGTTACCTCCTGCTTCCATGTCGCGATAAAGCTGAAAAATTGTTGAAAGCGACGTGAAACACCAATCAACCAACAACCAACTTGATTGCAATATGAAAGATTTAAGTCAAAATGATGTAGCAAAACTACGTCTTCAAATGTGTGCCATTTTCTTGTGTAATATATTTTGTTGTGCAAACTTCAGAGTCCCCTTTTCCTTAGCAACCATTGATGGTTGTGATTGAAACTTGAAATCCATTTTGTTGACACTAAGACTTAAACGGGTTGGGCACAGTCCACATATATCAAAATAATCCTTCTATACCATTACAATCCCTCTACTGCGTGGCAAAACTGTCCCCGAAAATCGACACAAAGAATGACATACATGTACTTTAATTATCATGAATAAATCTCATGAAAGGAAAAAGGGCGTGCAAGTCGATTGTTTGCGCAAATTTTCTTCTATATAAAGAATGCCGAATTACCCCTTGTTTGTCATTCCTTTGCTGCATGAGGAGCGTAACAGACAACAGAGAGGAATCACGGTAGGAGATCTTCGTTTACATTTTAATTCAATGCTACGACACTTCTTAAACATGGGCCCGTAAAACGGTTAACCACACCATTTGTTTGGCTTTTGTCAAATTAAATGACCGTCCTAAGTCGGTATCGTAATTGCACTACAATCAAATATTTTTGTAATGTGTTAAATGTTCTATTATATTATTTATATTCATGTATTGTATAGCTCCATGGTGACTTCTGCCACATAATTGAGCCAGTAACTCCTCTTTTTTCTATTAAAGTCCAAAGTTTTACAAAATCTTGAGTACACAGCTCATGTCTCCATCATTTGAGAAGGCAACTATATAAATAACTTTCAATTACGTGCTTAATCGACCAATTAAATCCGATCATCCAAACCCCCTAGTTAGTACTGTAAAGTATAGTGTGCAAAAGGCTCAACAATTGAACTAATTCTTAAAAGCTTTACTGCAATTCTTAGAGATAAAAATACTATTCTATGAAGTTAAATTATCGTTCTAAAATTAAATACTTTAAATATAAGGTCATTTATGATTTACAGATGTCACAAAAAGATAAAAAGCAGTTGTTATAGCCATAATGAATTAAAAAATATATATATTGGAAAAACAACATAATGAAAAATAATGTAAGAAAATAAAAGTTGAGGTAATAAACAAGTTAGTCGATCAAGGACATTTACGTCATAGATCAACATATCAACAAAAACAAAATTTGAATGCGTCTTACAAAGTAAAAGAGAGAACTGAAGACATCTGACAAAGCTGTATGACAAAAATCACCGAGGACATGCACAAAAAACAAAATTATGGTCGAATATGCACGGAAAAAAGACATTACAAAAACATTCGATTGTGCTGCGGTTACGATACCGACTAAGGACGGTCAATTGAAGTAGAAAACGTATTTCAATTGAGTTCACGGGCGCCCACCTTCCCACTCACCGCAAACGCAGCACAATCAAAGGACACACATTAAAAAATTTATAAATAATCCCCCATATAGAGAACAAGGATCAACATGTTTCTCAAGAAGAGAGATCATATAATTTATTACACACGAAAAATGTATAGAATTATATGTTATTATCAAAATTATTCGCAATACTGGATCCGCCACAGTTAATATCCTAAATGATATATAAAATCTGAATCTTAGCAAACCATAGTAATACCCGGCCGAGTTAATACTCGATGTTGACTGTCTATCACATGCCTGCATTTTCTAGAAAATTAGTCCTTGTATCCTGTTTGATCAGGGGGAGGCTGGCTATAGTAGCGTGAGTGTTCCCCCTTTAGGGGAATGCTCACTCTAGAGTAAAACCGCCGGGGGAAAGCCTGGCTATGGGGGAGGCTCACTCTATTACACCGGCCATTTCGTTATCAAATTTATAAGTTTACGCAATGTAAGGTCCTATCGTTTTAATAGGGCCACGACTTGCGGCTAAGTTTAAATATGTCACCTTGGGCGCAAAGTAGTATACTCAGGGACTTTAAAAACGCCTATATGTTTTTTTTTTCACGTAAAAACATAAATGTTTTGGAAATAAATCGATTTGATTATCTGCTTCATATTGTGTGATTGCGGTAACTTTCATGCTTTTGGCGAGATAAATTACTCAACCATAACGTAATACTGCTCACCACTGCGCTTTTCAAGAAGTACTCGACCACGTGCTCTATTTTGAGTCATTTTCTTCAGAAATAACATATACTGGTACCTGGTGCCTTTATCTATCCTAATTTCAAACTTTGCTTCATTAAAACTAACACATGAAATGCCGAGACTGTCTGAGCAACAGAGCCTGAGGTATGCTGTTCTTGGCCTTGTAGATGCCGACGTAAATCAAGGTATCATCGCAGGACGCTTCAACGCCCATTTGTCTACAATCACGAGACTTGTAGGGAAGTATCGGACCACAGGAAGTGTTAAGGATCGTCCTCGAAGTGATCAGTCACGCGTAACGACAAGACGTTTTCATAAGGCAACGTCATCTACGCGAAAGGTTTGCGACATCCGTAAGCACGTCAAGAGATGAGATAGGTCGTCACGGTAGGCAAATCCACCCCAGGACAGTACGCCGACGATTGAAAGAGCAAGGTTTGCTATGCCGTCGCCCATTGAAGGGCTTGATTCTAACTCCTCGCCACCGAAGAATCGTCTGACCTGGTCCCGGAACATGCTTGCTAATCGACGTAATTGGCATGACGTAGTGTTCAGTGACGAAATTTGTCCATGGCTGACAGAAGACAGCGCATTTATAGGAGACGCAATGAAGGTTTTGCCGCAAACTGCATAATTGAGCGTGAGAAATTTGGTTTGTGGGGCCATCAATCAACATTTCAAGTCATCACTGATTATTTTGAGGAACACTCTTACCGCGACGCGCTACATCGATGACGTTTGCAGTCTGAGCTCCTTCCATTAATTCAATGTCATCAAACTGTCAACAATCCGTTGACCTTTCAACAAGACAATGCACTTTCGCACACGGCTAGAGTCACCTTAAACTTTCTTAACATCCAGGGAATTAACGTAATGGATTTCCCAGCACGTTCAGTCGACCTCAATCCTATAGAGCACATATGGGATGAGTTAGGGAGACGCTTACGTAGACGTCACCGACAACCAAGAACTGTGGATGAGTTCACACGTGCTCTTCAAGAAGAGAGGAATAATATTCCTAAGAGAAAAATTCGAACTTTATGTCAATCCATGCAGCCCAGATTGCGTGCATGCGTTAAAGCAAAGGGGGGGGGGGGGGCATACTCGTTACTAAACAAAACACATAAAATTTGGACGTGGTATACATAACTGATGAAATCAAATCATTTTTCAAAAGAAACGTGTGATAGTATCAATCATATTGTCAAATATAATTCAAATTTTCGAAATAAATCAAGTTTAATGCAATTATTTACCCTAGTTGTTGATTAAACTATAATGATATTAGACAGGCGTTTTAAACTCCCTGAGTATATGAAAGACGTAACATAAATAAACCGTACTATGCCCGTCTGTAAGGCGACCTCAGATCCTTGATCAATAGAAGTCCCGACTAACAGTCAGCGGGACGAGGAACAGGACCTTGTCTCCTTTGAAAAGGTTTGGACAAGGCCCGTCATAGAGTCCCTACCGCCCTGTTAGTCAGAGTGCAACGCTAAATCAAAAGTCTGCATTTGGGTTGTAGAGACGCCAAATACAAGAACGGTGGTCTTAGCGATGATCTCGGATCATACTGTCGATGTCGAAAGCGTGTAATAATTTTAGAACCCGCCGATATGAAATTATCAGAACCTTTGACCCTCCTTAGTGAGTACACAAGATCACCGTAGAAATTAGGATAGGAAAATTCCGCTGGATACATATTGTTGAAAAGTCACATTTCCGAATTTAGATAAAATGTCTGAATAAGATCTATAAAATTTACCAAAAGTGTTTCGAAGTTAATGATATCTATAACCCTGAGTAAGAAGTTTAAAAGTAATCTGAAAAATTGTTTGCGTGAAAATCCAAAACGTTAGTGCTGGCTCTAGCGAACCAAAACAGTTGACGTACATAAATACCATATGATGGGGGTCTGGGGATATCACCATCTAGAAAAGGGAAATTTACAATAGAAAATTTAAAGTCGTCACGTTTATCATATATGTTGGTATAAATATTGTTGATAATTTTAATATTTAAGTCCAAAAAGGCGTTTCCTGGTCGGAAGTATTGGCTTTGTTTAATTGAATTGCAGATGGATAAATGTCAGTGATATAATTTTCAAACTCTGGGTTATCGATAACTAAAATATCATCAAGATATCTAGAGGTGTCAACTTATCAATAAGGTCGAAACCTTTAGAAGTTTGAATCGAATGCATAAAGTCTCAGTATAAAATAAATCTGCTATAAGGGGAGCGCAGTTAGTGCCTATAGGAATCCCAATAATCTGTTGTTAAGTCTTGCCATTAAATTGTACATAAATATTATCCTTCAAAAATGTGATGGCATTACACAATTCAGTACAAGTCCAATATTTACAATTACCATATTGTTTGTTAGAGAAAAATCCAGATGAAACTGAAGTCAGAGGTATGATTTAGACTCTCTGTTGAAACACCAGCATATGAGAGACAACAATGTGGTTTTGAAAAACAAATGGAATGCCCTGTTTTTTCAAAATTAATTTAAAAAAAATCAGTTATGATTAAATTATTGAAAGTGAAGTTTGCAACAATAAAATACATGCAAAGAGGAAAAATACAATGCCAAACATTGGAATAAAATCTAACAATGAAATCACTATATTATAGAAAATTAAAGTTTTTTAGGAAATCCATCAAGCAGCTACACAATAATTGTAGAATATGCAAAATCAACAAGTGTTAATAAACCACCACCAACAGGAGATATTGTAACATTTTTTGATAATGATCGGGTTAATATTTAAACTTTTTTAATAAACCACCACCAACAGGAGATATTGTAACATTTTTTTGATAATGATCGGGTTAATATTTAAACTTTTTTGATTTAATTAATATCCTTAATGGGGTAAGGGGCAGTGCCCTACTATCTCTTCTCTTCCCACGACCCAAATATTCTATATAATAAATAATATATAAATAATCTTCGCCCTTTTCAAAGCATTTGTAGACGTCACACTTGAAAATCTTTTGATACATAAAATCACATAAAATACACATTTGATACATAAAACGTAGCTTGAAGTCGTGTTCGAATGAGATTTTACTTCTATTGCTTTCTAGATGATTATTAAGATGAATATATTGTCAGTATTTCTTATGTATAATAATACGTTTATCCTCTCATGCATTACTATACGATTAATAATAAAATAAGCGTGCAGTGACGGTGTTAGATATATATATATATATATATATATATATATATATATATATATATATATATATATATATATATATATATATATATATGTATATATATATATATATATATATACAAGAGGGATGAAAATTTAGTGTACAGCGACTTCAGTAATACATTTAATTGAAGCATATGGTACTTTCAAATCACGGTGTACGGTCTCTTCTGATATGGTTTATTAGAGATTATGAATAAAAGCGTTTGGTTGAATCTTGCGTTAATGCTATTTCATTCTTTGAAAAAATGGGCTGACTTCAAGATTCTAAGATAATATGAATTTGAAGAAACAGATCGTAGCTCGAATAGTATATATGTGAATAATGATGCCCTTGCATTTATGTATACAGTACAGAGATTTGTGATTATCTAATATGCGACACACAGACAGACGTTGGACAGATTTATCCCTATGTTACTAATGTTCACATAACTGAGAGAAAAAGGTACTTTCCAATTATTAGTAAAGTATCTCACGTACTGTGCTTTTGATTAGGCCTTAGGATATCGCTATGTCTGAGGAATCTATCTAGAAAATATACGCTAGTCAGAATGCTGCTTTTCCATCTCCTACCGGAAAAGCCGAAATGTACTAGAGCTTTCCTCTACGTTAAGAAGGCAGTTAGTCAGTTTATCAGTCTGTAGGTACATCAAACTTTGCACAAACTTTTTTTACGGCTCAAACTGTGTCATGACGTTGACCTAAGTTTATTTCAAGGTCACAACTAAGTGCTGCCTTTGTTTCATTCCTCTCTGTAATTCAGTTATCTGATAGGTTGAAGAGATAAAATCTACTGTGCATCAATAATTTTACAAGTAAAGAGAGTGTATGTATTTGATGACATTAACAACTTATTACGGATGAGAACAAAACTTAGAATATTATCTCGTAGTAACTTCAACAAGTTATATTTCTCAGATAACTTCTATAAGTTATACCCGTTACTGTTTACAAGTATTTCTTATTCATTTTTCAGAATGTAAATTATCCCAAAAAGAGGCGAATTCTAACAATTGACCAAACAACCTAAGAGGGAAAATATAGCCAACAACAAGTATAAATGTATGTGTGATGGATGTGGAAGAGAATATAAGGGACGTCAAGGCATATGGCGGCACTATGGATGCATCAGCGAGACAAAAATAATAATCCCAATAAAGGCAAAATATTCTTTTATGATTAGTGCTTCCGCCATTTCTCTAATGAAAGTTTAGATTTCCATAAAAATTCTAAACATTTGGACTTCTACCAATATTCTTGCATGATATGTGGCAAGAGATATCATTCTAAACAATCTTACAGATCTCATGTGAGAAAACATGCTGGATCATGGATCAAATGTAGCGATTGCAATAAAACCTATTGGCAGCGGAAAGCACTGTGAAACGGTCCTGCACATCAGTGAGAAATCTGTGGAAACAAGTTCACCTCTGCCTCCTCATTGCAAGATCACAAGAAGGGCGTACATGAAGAAAGGTATTATTCTTACAAGTGTGGCAAAGTTTTTAAATGCAGGTCATCACAGAAAAGAAAACCATATGAAAACAAAGTGCTTAACATGGAAGGTCTCCTTTATTTTCATCGATTTGGTATTACAAAAGGCACTTAAATCTGATATTCGTCAAACTGCAAAGTCACTTATTTTGTTAACACATTTTATCTGTTTCTTATACACTTGTTCTCAAGTATTTACAGTTTAATATTTTATTTACAAATGTTATGAAGTTGTTCTTTATCTATTAAGATAGTTATATGTATTAGTCTTCTTGGTTAAAATTTAGTCCAATTCGCTTTTGGAGAGGGATTTTGATTTCATTAACCTTGTATCTCTCACTTCTAGTGGGATAATGTTCCTTTCCATGCAGCTCTAACTGGGTTCATATCGCCAGTTTTTCTTTTTCCAGGCTTTTCCTTCTTGACGAAGTCGAAGGAATGGTATCTGTAAAAAGGAAAATTCAGTTGAAATAGTTATAATATCTGAACACTTTTAAACACGAAAAAATCTCGAAAATTCCGTACTAATCATCATTCAATTTACCGAAAAATGTCTTGGAAAACCCACGAGTCATTTGTAGCATCTCATCACAATTCACATTCCCAGCAAGTTTCATGCATTTGTGATTTAAAAACAGTCCCAAGCCATGTATGTGAAAGTTTCCCTTTCAGAACGATGGACAGACTGAGGGTAAAGTGATCTCTATGTTATGTTTATGCTTTATAGGCAACAAAAATTACTTGTCATATCATGTTTTAGTTTCGTTTTATTCTACGATTATGTTCTCGTATTCTAAAGGAAACTCTCATTACAATGTGTGCAAAAATGTTAATGATGGTTGATATAAGATCTCATGATAATAAAGGAGGCCTAAGTGGACCTGTGTCGTTTACATGGGACGCACTCTTATACATGATTTTTGCTTTTTGCTGGTAAATAAGGTCCTAAATACAAAGTTTGAGTAAACATGATAGTAATCTGCTTCTTACAGCAATGATGCTTGCATAATGTTAGCTCCATCAGGGAAATAGTCAATACTTGAACAAAACTTAAACCCCTAATCTCCCTACCCATTTAAGATGTTTCGTTGAAATTCGCGTAGCTGTTCTTGAGGAGAAGTAAAAATTTTTTAAAGTTTGCGGAAGGACGACGGACGGCAAGTGATCTAAATCGCATACTTGAGCCTTCGGCTCAGATAGGCGTTTGACAATGGACCAGTATCAGATGGAGGGTAAACAAGCATACAGTACTTTGAAGTGTTCATCCCTGCGTGTAACAGTTCACATGCTGTTGCCATGGCCAGTGGAACATGATTAGGATTGAGAACATTGTATGCATTATTTGATGCATATCCATAAAGTTGCATTTTTTCTGATATAGTGTAGCATCTTTTAGTAACTTTTACTATGCCTGTCTCTGTCTGTTGTCTTTCATCATTCATTGTTGGAGAATCCTCAAAGCTAAAGAAATCTATTCCACCTTTCTCTGCAGCTGAACTTGGATTAAATTTCTGTCCATCAACACATATTTTACAAGTAACACTCTTCTCTTCATTTGTTATAATGTCCAGCATACTGTAAATCAATCCTGGTTCCATGTCATCTGATTTGCAGAACCTGCTACTTTGAAGAACAGACGCTGATGGTACAGGGAAGTTCAACATATGAGCGTTGGAATCACTTATTGCACATACAATTGTATCACCTGACATAAACCGCCGAAATTTTGTGTGGAAAAGTTTTAACCTGATTCTCCAAAACATTTATACATCCTCTGAATATCTCATATACCGTTGATTTGCCGGCTCAGTAATTTTACATCAAGGAAAAGCAAATACGAAATTTGTTTTGGTGGGAGTTTCTTCTCCGAAAGCAATCTGAACAAAGCCTTCCATTCATTTACTTGATTACCCTCTCTCTCGTTCTCTCTTTCCCTCTCTTTCAAGCTGTAAACAGATAGCAAGAGTCCATAGAAATCTGCAAAATCTCTAGTTTCATCTTAATTTTGTCCTGTTTGATAACGGCAATTCTATATCTTTGCCGCTCTCTCTTTTTGTGTATGTGTGTGTGTGTGTGTGGGTGGGTGGGGGGAGGGGGGGTTGCGTGTGTATGAGTGTGAAGACACCATCATCGGAAAACTCCATTGTCGTCTTTTCATTAAAAGGGATAAAGTTATATGACAGACTACAGTATGCTAATTGGCGGGTTTCACAAGAAGTTCAGTTTTTCTTATTTTCAAAACATCTGTCGGATGATCGTTTGAGCAATTTTCTAGAATATTTCGGAGAATGTCGCAACCACATGTACAATAATTGCACAAAACCGGTTCTAGATTTTCAGTCGAGGATTCCGTACTCTTTAGACGGGAATGATTCAAAGTTACAGTACCCGTAACTGTATATAAGCCGTACAACAAATTATCTACCCCACACGACTTATAAAGCTTAAATCATAGAAACGGATTTACATAAAACCTTCAAAATCTAGCACGGTATTATTGAATTATGTATCCATCAGATACTGTCTTATTTTTATCAGAAACTAACTTATTTTAGAATGAAGTAAAATTAAAAAATATTATTTCTTTACACACAAAGTGTAACACTGGATAAAACATTTTCTTTCTTTTTACTACTTATCAAAATGTGTCAAACGTACGTTGCAGTCTTTTATTATAATTTCAAAATGGTTTTACTCACCACGAAAATATGGAAACAGAAGCCTCATATCATACATTTAATCTAGCTTTTCCTACACTTTCATTTTCCTGTCAGATGAGACTACCGTACTTGTCATTTAATGTACACCGCTTACATGGTATGTTAATACTATAAATACTTTATGGAGACAGTATCAGCAAAGTGGCGCCGTTCGGGCCGCCTACGATCTGGCAGTTTTAGAGTTCATATTAATACTGTAAAAGTCAGGACACGATCAAGACGCCCGCGTATGACGTCACGTCAGCAAGATAGGTATATACGGACGTCACATTTGCTTAATCGATTCCAATCGACTCTTTGACCACTAGGAGCGCTGGCACCCGTGGGCATCGACGGATTAATCCTCGTATTGTAAGGAACAGATTGCTAGAGGCCAACATCCGTCCTCGACGTCCTGCTTCGGCGTTACCGTGTTGCTAGGTTAGCGTGTTGTAGTAGGCATCGTCGTTTTAATAAGAGAAATTGGGGGAAGTTCTGTTTACTGACGAGTCGAGATTTCATTTCGATAGCAGTGACGGTCGTGTTCGGGCTTACCGGAGAACGTTACATTGAAGCCTGCTTTATTCAGATTCGGCAGAGGGAGTGTTATGGTCTGGGTTGAACTTACAACACAAGGAAAGACCCCAATCTGATTAAAGCCATATCTGTATTCCGCTTCTCTATTTGTCCATTTGCGGATAAAGATCTGGCGAAACCCCTTACGTAAACTCTGATGACGTTTCAGTCACCGAAACCATTAGTTCTCATAGCAAATCAATGACTCGGCTAGGCACGTGATAGTGACGCAATATGCAACAAACACTGTTCAAAAACTACCTTGTGGTATTGCTGTGGATGTTAATTTCATTCCTAGTGACACGGGACTTCGGTTTTTATTGTCTCATCCAAAAGACGGAACATCTGTGTGCCCCCCAGGGCGGGAATCGAACCCGGAATCTTTCGGACAGAAGCCGAACACCTCATCCACTAGGCCACACCTTTGGCTTTGTATATCTTTTGACACTTTGCAAAAATTTAACAGGTACCCAGCAGCCACGCTGTCTCATCGTAAAAGACCCTAAACTCTGTGCTTGCAAAGTACATTGATGAAAACATTTCCTTTAGGCATTATAATACATATATATCTATTGACACTTCGCAGAAATTTCTACTCGAAAAATGAACATTGAAAATATAGCAAATATTGCTTTAACGATCTACGATCTTATTTATAACGCACATACCTTTTTGAAATCTCATTTTGAAGGAGTATTTCAGAATACAAAATAAGTAGTTTATGTCACTAAAGAAGAAGATTCGGATAGTGAAAGCGAAGAAGCTGAACCATTTAATGCTAGCTATACGTCCAAATCTTACGTCAAACACAGCACATGAGGGCCCAGAAATTGTGGAATACTAGAGGCATATATTAATGCTGTAGAAGAAAATGTTGAAAAACTCTTGAGCTGAAATAGGCGCTGAGTTAAAGATAATTAAGACAGAAATGAGACTAACAAAGATTTAAAAATAACGAGTCTATTGTTATTTTAAAATATTATCAAAGGATCTACCCTTTGGTAGATTCACCATAAATCCAATCGCAGCATTTGAAAAAAACTATTTTTTCTCGTACATTTTTCACAAAAAAGGAGCCTAGTTCGTTCCTCTTAATATCAGCCACCATATGTGAATTACTTTCTTACATAGATGTGAATGAACTGCTACAATTTTACCGTTTTTGAAATCCTCGACCTCGAAAAAAGCAACGTCTTTATTCCGTTGATTTTAAGAATTATTGCTCTTTGGTTGCCGTTGCTTAGCATCATGTTTTACAGAAGTTAAGAAATGTTGTGAATCTACCCGTACAGAGATAGAGCAAAAATATTAGTGCTGAAGATCATTCTACGAAGAAAAAATTATCTAAATTTTTCAACACATTCTTATGCAAAAATTCAGCAATAAAACGACATATTTATTTGATATATGCGCGTCACGTAATATCTCATAAAGATTTCACGTGATCTGTAATGTGCATAGATGATATGCAGCTGTATTCTACGAGAATAATGTCATTCGCGTCGGCTTGCCGCCAATTTCCAACCCCTTTCCCCAACTTTCCCTCATGTCGTCCGCCCCTCATTTATATGCCTGGCACACCGATATTTTAACGTTAAAACAAGTGGCCAAAATTTAATTTGTCTCATCTCTCACCTGAGCACGTATGCAAAGTTGACGTTTAAATTAAATCATGTACATTTCAAAATTTATGGTGACCATATTTGTCGAGAGTGTTTCAATCCTTTTAAGATTTATTCAAGTAAGTGTAACATAACATTCGTCAAATGAATTAAACACATTTATTGAAATGTAAAATAAACACAAACATAACTCTAAAATGAGAACAAACGTAAAACCAACAAAAATGTGTATCTTCACTTAACATACATGATAACAAAAGTTAAAACTTTAGACATAGAAAAAATTGCACAATGATATTGAACAATGATTGTAGATGGCCATAACTCTTTAGTTTCTTAAAAAATGTAAAATTGTACACGAGGAACATCTTTGCTTAATATCTATCAAGCTTTATCAAATTTAATCTAGAAGTAGTGAAGACAAAGTTAGAAATGTGAAAAATCAATATATCAAATATATCAAAATATTTATGAAATGTTTTTTGCATTTGAATAACAGTTCAAAGTAAGTTAAAAACGAATAAGATATTATCATTCAGACAAGAAGCCAAGACTGCAATAGTTCCTCACACATCCTTCTATAGTGATAAATGGAAATTCTGCCCCTGGATACCACAGACTGAGAGAGTCAATACACTTCACTATAGACACTAGTAGTATAAAGACCTATGCAATTAAAGAAGTGTTTGCATATCATTTTTTGAGTTTACCTTATATTAGAATGCGTTTTGTTTACAAGATATTATTATAGAAGGATGTGTGTTAATGGCATATATATATTACAATGCAATTCTAACAATTGTTTATCGGCGACAAAAAAGTCCAGAAAAATAAATAATCTGTCCCAGGATATTAAGGAAATAAATATTTTAGCCTGCAAAGATCTGAAAATATATAATCTGACTCGACCAAATTTGCCAGCCCCCATCCCTCTCAGAATCAAATAGTCGTCCCTTTAGTACCGATTGGAATTCCAACTATTTGCTAATAAATCTTGCCATCAAACTGCACGTAAATATTATCCATCAAAAACTCTATGGCTTTACATAATTCAGCGCAGGTCCAGATTTATATGACATATACTGTTTGTTCGAAAAGAAGAGTTATTTGAAGTACAGACAAATGTTTTAGATTCTCAGTTAAAACACCCACGTATGAGAGACAACTTTCTTTTAATCAAATCATATAGAAGAGAGGTATATTAGGTAAAAAATCAATGTAGAAATTTGAGTAGCTTGGAAATTACGTAAAAAGAGCTTTTCTATAACGTTGCGAGAGGTTTGTTGTTGTTGTGGGGGTTTTTCCGTTAGAGCAGACGTAGGGGCAAGGAAGACTTTGCGAAAAAAGAAAAGACCGGCTCAAATTTTGGGGGAAAAAATAATCCGGCCGGCAAAAATAACTAACAATGTATAAATAAAAAAAAAATCCGGCTCTGAAATTTGGCAAGAAAAAAAAAAATCAGGCCGGTGAAAATCTTCCTGCCCCCCCCCCCTATAATTCAAATGGTTGCTCCATTAGCCATTGCAAACGGATTCCCCCAATATAAATTCAGTGAATAAATACTTTATCAAATGTACATAAAGTATGCGCATGGATATCTCGAGACAAAATTTCCATGAAATATATATTTAACATAAATGAGTTCGGAAGTGAGTATGTATTATGTGTATTTCCAATATCCGTATTGACACAGTTTTAACCACAGCTTTTCAATGAAATCTTGAAGCGTATTTTCTGTGTTGTATCTCGACGTAGGTTTGAAGTTACAGATACTATCAGGGCAACATTGTTATTGAACCACCCAGTAAAACACAGTAATCATTACATACAGCAATGACCTCATCTAAAATTAGTTTAACATCTTTTGTCCTTTCCTCGCTATTCCAAAGTCCATTAGGGTATGACCATTTGATTCAATTTTGAAGAAGTCAGCTGTTTGTGAATGAGCAAATTGTGCTCAAGTGAGCGATATACGCCCAGTTGGGTCCTATCGTTTATGTTTTGAAAAAATATGTTCCAGGAATTCTTTTATAACACATCCATGGAGAAAATTTAAAAATGTTACATGGAAACCTAGTAACGTGTACCCTTTTAGTCCAGTTGTCTGAGTAATTGGAAAGTTCGGAAGGCATGGATTTTTCAGAGTACATTGTATTTTACTTTGGGTCCAGGGTCCAGTCAAATTGGGAAAACTTGCGGCATTTTAATAAAATTGGGAATTTTCAGATTGTTTTCCATCAAAAAATGTTATTTAGACAGTTAAATCTGCTATATTTGACCACAGTACAAGAAATATAAATAACAGATAGTTTTGGTATTAAGTGAATGTACTCAATCACAGAACAACAATTTGTTTTCGTCATCTATAAGGTGCTATCCAATGAAAAATATGACATAATATTATGTTATTCTTAAGTTTAACTGATTTCCTCTACATTACAGAAAATGTTTTGATGTTTTATGTTTATTATGTTTTATCAAAAAAGACTATCGTACATTTTTATAGTATTAGATGTGATGCATGATTAAAATTTGGGCTAAAAGTAACACTTTTGTGTAAATTTTCAAAAAAGAACAATTATTGATATGCTCCTTATATATATTTTTTGTCATATATTTTTGTCTTCTTTCCCTTCCTAAGAGGAAAATAGGGAACGTGCATATCTTTGATTTTGGAGTTCACTCGTACTTGATGACACATTTTCTACTTCAGTCAGTATTCCTATGTCATTTGAGAACAATAAACGAGTCAAAGTCATCATGAAATAAATGATTTATTGCTTTTTTAAGATCATTTAATTTTCTTTGTGTTCATGGTTTTGCGGCGAATCTGATTGGTTAAAAAATTTAGTTCATTTCTGCATGAACAAAATTTTAAGTGCAGATACGTCACAATTGCCGGCGCTACTTTCCTCTGGAATGCGAAACCCCGTTCTATTTATGGAACCGTGATTCCCGTTTGCATAAAATTGTTTCGTTATATATTACGAATGCAAAGTACAAAAGAAATCGCACTTCACTTCAGAAACTATTAAATATGGAATATAATTTCTTACTCTTATTAAACAAAATGTAAAATATAACTAGGTCTATCAGTTAAGCTACAGTACAGTGCTGTTTGGAAATATGCATGCAGTCAAGTACAAAATAAAAACAGTACTCGTCTGCGACTAGCCGATCGTTTGACAACGGACGTTGATAACTAAAACGTCTACGGTATCATATCCGACTGAGCAAACTGAACAGGCACCAGAGCATGTGCTGCCTCCGATCCAAGCCCTTGAGCCTACACTTTCCACCTTGTGACACGCACGTACACCAGTCAATACTGTATACATTGCATTTCTAATGATACTACCGTAGATCTAATACCATTTAAAATATAAATACCTTTGGTAACTGATTATCATCCTCATATGCATCTTTCATTAAGTCGTGTTTTTAATAATTGTTCATTCTTTTTCACTTCTAATCTTTTCAATAGACACTAGGATCAAATTTTTCGAATTTCGTCTTAGCCGCCATTATTGACTTCAAAATGTTGTTTACCTTGTTATTATATTACTACGCGATCAAGTCACATGTATTCAGAGATAAAAAAGTAATGTAGTGCCATAATAAATTATGTTAATTAGACACTTATTAAATTTTTGTTTTCATATATAAGCTAAATAAAATGATAAGAAATGAATCCGATATTTTTTTGGTTGATTGAGGTATCAACCTAAAATTTGGACGGAAAACTTTTGCATCAATGCGCTTCGCGCACTGATGCAGTTTTCCGTCCAAATTTTAGGTTGATACCTCAATCAACCAAAAAAATATCGGATTCATTTCTTAAATGAACTAATTGAAATATGTTTTAGAGTTCCAGTTAGGTAAATTGTTCAGGATTTTTTAATTATTTAATTTATTAATTTTTTTTTGGGGGGGGGGGGGGATATTGGCATTGGGAATGAGGCCGATAACCGGCCCCCAAATCGCCCATAAGAATCCCTGGGATTGTAATAGGAGATTTTCTTATTAATTTCTTAAGCCCTTCTCTAAGTAGAAAGGAAAGTTCTAACTAGAATGTAGAGCTGGACGTTTTGTAATATGAATAGAACTAAACTCTAGACTAAACTATGGTAATTTGGTGCACATACAAGTATGCACCCCTACCCACTAGATATTATATGCCTGTGCCACTTTTGTAGGGAACCATTGGTACTACATTTCATCTTGGTATCATCAGGACCCTACCCCTTTTAAAACAGTTTTGAAAATCCCTTTACATCTATATGTATATCATCCTCTTTTGCATTTACCTTTGATCACTGAAATATCATAAAAATTCAGAAAACAAAAATGGAAGTGTATATATAACATAATGGTATTTGTTCTTGTATTGTTGTTGTTGTTTATTGTTGTTGGTGTTGTTTTAGATCAATGTTACTTTTTAATGCTTCATAGTCAAACTGCCATGACATAATACATAAAACACAGCTAAAATAAAGGAAAAATTATTACAACTTAAAAATAATAAATAACCTTTGAGTCGGATGACGTAAAAATCGAAAGCAATTCTCCCAATGATTCATTTTGGAAACATTTGCTCTCTTAAAAGTACATGTACCAATGTCAAGTGTTCCTGTTTAAACAGAAAAGCTTGAATCATATAGATTTCCTTCCTTGATTCTAGATTCAATTTGCTTGATATGGCGTATAAATATTAGTGGATTCAATATCTGCTTAAACCTTAATGCGGCGGAAACAGCAAAGAACGTCACTACTGTAGGTAGAACACTTGATACGTGTTAATACGAAAGTTTTTTTTTCTACTCTCTATCTTAAAAGGATTTTCGTCAGTTCGGGAAAAGTGTTTGTATTACCGTAACACCGTTACACCGATATTGTCCAGGTAGCACCACGCCTTGCGGCAACATGATACAGATTTTCGAACACCAGGACCCTTTATAGCTCACCTGAATACGACAGCGTTTTGTATTTTTGAGCTTGATAGCTAATTTAATTATCTAGATGAAATTATAAGTGTTCATGTGCTTTTAAAACTTAATTTGTAGATAATTTTATAGCTATATTTTATAAAGCGAATGCAGAAATTCAAATTAATTAGAAATTACAAAGTTTTGTTTCCGACAAATGTCCAATATGACCTCAGTTTGATTAGGATTTTTCAACAAAAGTAGGTGAAGTACATTAGTGACGCCTATCCTTTACATTAACAAATCCTACATCTCATTGGCAGACTTATAAACTAATGTCTCATAAAATAGTCTCCACTCTGGTTCACCAAAGATAGATAATGGAGTCTCCTTCCTGCCCATACATACATACACATATAAACACATACATACACACATATATACATACATAGGTACGTACCTACGTACATGCATACTTAAATACACACATACATACACTCATCTATACATACATACGTACGCACGTACCTACCTACCTGCCTGCCTATCTACCTACCTACATACATACATACATACATACGAGTTATAACTCATCGAAAATTTCACGAGTTGTCTAGGATTTCTGATTACAGGAATATAATATATTCTTTGGACTCGAGCTGCTAATGTCCTATTCCACACTCAGCAGTGAACAGTACAATATTCTTTTTAGAACGAGTTTCAAAAGAAACTAAATTAAATATTAAAGCTTTTTGTTGCATGTCTGAGTGTGTTATTAGACTGAAAACATTTCAGTCTAATGACACACTCAGACATGCAGCAAAAAGCTTTAATATCATATTTATATTTTGCTTACGGACTCTTTTCTACTAGAGGACATCTTAAAATCTCTGTAAATAGCATTACAACACTGGTAAATAAATTGAGGAAGATATCAACATCATAATTATTGTTATGATTATTACTATTATTATTTTTTTTACTTGTTATTTTTTTTTTTTTTTGTTTTGTTTTCGGGGTTTTTTTTTTTCGTTTTGTTTTGGGGTTTTTTTTGGGGGGGGGGTGTTATGTTTTTGTTTTTGTTTTTTGTTTTTTGTTTTGTTTTGTTTTGTTTGGAGACCGCTTTGTATTTGAAACAAGGGACGAAACTGTAGTCTATGGTCATTATAATGGTTTAAAACAGGAAATGAAATGTGTTAAACAACAATCAATGAATAGATGGAAAAGTACACTCATTGGCGGATTTAGAGGGGGGCGTGGGGGGCGCACGCCCCCCCCTAAACCTAAAAAAAGAGAGAGAGAGAGAGGAAAAGAGAAAGAGGGAGGGTGAAAAGAGAGAAAGATTCTGTGTGTCATCTAAACCTCTCCGGATCTTTCATATCGAATACTATTTTAGTATTTACATAGCATTTCCCGGTACCCGGTGGCTGTGTAAGCGGGCGCGGGCTTAATATGTAATTATCCACAACAATGACATCACAACTTCAAACGAAGCGTAGAAAAATGCAGGGTCGATTGGACCTTTTTTTCAACCCAACAAGAAGGTACGTAGGATTTTAAAACTTATAACCATACATATGCATAAAACGTTGTATAGAGTCTTCGCGCTAACCACAAAAAGGGTTAATTTCTGAAAGGGTTTTGGGGGTTTTAAAACTCTTAAAACCATTTTCCGGCGGGGGGCTTCGCCCCCCTGAACCCCCTACCGGGGCTCTGCCCCGGACCCGCTGGGGGCCTACGCGGCCCCCCGACCCCTCGCGCTTTTGTTGATAATCACGCCCCCCCTAACTACAATTCCTGCATCCGCCCCTGACACTGTACACATGTAAAGACGCCATCATATTTGTGTGTACATGTATTGAAGCAGTCAATTCTCAACGTGTATGAACACTAACACAGGATGTATATGTAGTACAATAGGTCCTTATCGCCTCTTGAGAATGAAGACGGTGACAACGCTCTTCATTAATACAAGGAAATATAATCACACTCATTTTCATCGATGTGCGGTTTTATCAAATTAGATTTTGTGTATATGTTGTTACTTAATGTTAGGTAAAACATCTAGATTTAAAGTAATGTAGGGTGTTGTGTTTGACGTGAAGGAGATTCGAGCTTGTTCCTTGGTTGTGCTACTATTTCAAAAAAGTTTATTTCGAACTAATATCATGTTGCTATATTAAAGGAAAAATGTTAAAATTGACGTGAAATCCCAAACCGTCAAACCGTTTATGCATTCCTCGTTATATAGCGGTCAGAACATCCATGCATCCATCCCTATATAGTGGTCAGAACGTTCATGCATCCCTCGTTATATAATGGTCAAAACTTTCAGGCATTCCTCTCTGTATGCATGTAGTGCTCAGACCGTCACTACACCCTTTGCTATATAAAGGTAGTGGTCAGACTGTTATTGCATGTTCATGTATCCCTCGTAAATAGTTGTCAGACCGTCACTACGTCCTCCGCTACCCAGTGGTCAGACTGAAGTATCTCTTGCTGCATACTACTGTCCGCGCCACTCACTTTGTAAACCGAAAAATCTGGATTTTCACTTATTTATCTTTAAAATAGTTTTACAAAATTAATATCAATCGACAGATCTTGTTTAGTCGTAACTTTTGGTGTATGTTATATGTTCATTATCATCATTCGTATTTGATAGGGAAAAAATCATTTTAGATAGGGCGTTTTCTATGTTAATTTTGACGTGACGTCGCCGATGTTTAACATTGAGTCTATGGGAAACTTGGCGACGTCACGTCAAAATTTAACATGGAAATCGCCCTATCTAAAATTGATTTTTTTCTATAAAATATGAGCTCTTCTTCATACAAACATATAGCATACATCAAAAGTTACGACTAAACAAGATCTATCAAATGGTTTTGCCTTTTTGAAACTATTCTGAAGATGAATAACTGAAAATCCAGATTTTCCAGTTTCCAGAGTGAGTGGCGCGGAGAGTAGTCAGACCGTTACTGCATCCCTCGCTACATACGGCCAAATAGGACTCTGTAATATGCTATGCTTAACTTGACCGGTTTAGCGTCACAGCCATCGGACAATCTCCTAGTGATATCACCACGTCCTCGGCAAAATTTGTACCTCGACCCTAGTATGACGAATCAAACTCTCTAACCGCGGTTTAATTCTAAATGACATTGATCGCTAATTATATGTACTATATACACATTGTTGTAATAAGGTCCATGCACTTAAAGGACTTCCCTCGACTAACACTTGCCAAGGCTTTGATTCATCATCCACGGAAGTGAAACAATCAAAAATAGATGATAACCCATACTACACGCATTGTGTGTGTTCAACATCTGTGAACGAAATGTATAGAATTGACATGTACCTCACAAACTTGATTCTGAATTTATTGACGATTTTGTTAGCTGTAGAAGTGGTCACTATCTCTTCGCAAGGTAGGGATTGATTATGGTTTGTTAATAAGAAAAAATGAGCATAGAAAATCGTAAAGGAACGATCTATAACACGACTATTTCATACATAGAAAATCGAGAAACGGACTGGCATGTACTGTTACTAGGAATTATTACAGGAAAATTATAGTCAGATAAGAAAATACAATCTTAAGCTATAGGTTCAGTATAGAACTGCTTACCATTATTCAGACAAGAACCGTATATACAAAATCAGTTATTTTGACCAATCAATACATACATCAATTTGACCGAATAGGAAGTAAATATTAAATTCAAAGAGTGCAGTACATGTTCATCAATTTGATAAAATCATACCCCATTTCAATCTCAAAGAAGTGAACAAAATCAGGACATCATCAGTCATGTCGGATTTAATATAGAACTGTAATGTTTGATGTGTTTTTACATGAGGTGATATGTAAAGGTTGGCGTGGTACGTAAACGATCTTTCAGATGCTATACATTTCTATGCAATGCATCAGGCCGATGTCGTCACCACATATGAAATTATCGTGGAGTGACGTAAAAACAATAATCAATCAATGTGTTTCTTATTTTATGTTTTATCAACAATTCTATCGAGTTCGTCACTTTCGTTTGACGACCGAGAATTAATCGGTATCAGCCATTTTAGTAGGTGGCTCTGTAATATTACGTATTGGTTTGGTTGAAAATTAAGCCAGCGTGGCCTATTGGTATCGCGCTCGCCCCCTGATCGGGAGGCCAGGGTTCGAGTCCCGCTCTGGTCATGCCGGTGTCCTGTCTTTCGGATGAGATAGTAAAAACCGAGGCCCCGTGTTGTTGTATTCATGGCACGTTAAAGATCCCTCACTGCTTCGGGTGGGTCCGTTGCAAAGGTAAAAATTTGTATGCCCCGCATCAGGCAGATGCCGCCACCATATACGTGAGATATTCGTGGTGTGACGTTAAACAAAAATCAATCCATCAATTGATTGAAAATTTCCCAACTTTGATTAACTTATCAGCGTTATTTTTTTTCTTTTTTTTTTCTGGTTTGGGGTCTTTTTTTCATGGGATATTTTACTTTAAGATAGAATTTAGCATCGTCAAATATAGAAGAGATATATATATATATAAAGAGGCAATTGCATATATTAATGTAAACGACTCTGTTGTCGATCAGAACCACTACTGTTAATTTAACTTTTGTATTTATCACAGTAAGTAAATTCAAAAATTAACAACATGACCGTATAAAAATTTTACGAGTATTGATATTGTTGGAAACTTCTGGTTACATGACCGCGCAGTACCATGAAATCAAATAGCAAGTCTAGGATACCTAAAACAATACAATGCTGTGGTCAGTCTAAAAACCGCAAAAGAATAAAATGATGCGGGTAAATCTAGAATACCTAAACAAAATACAATGCTGTAGGTTATTCTCGGTTATCTCAAAAGAATACAATGCTGAGGGTAAGTATATAGGATACCTCAAAAGAGTACAATGCTGTGGGTAGGTCTGTAATACCTAAAAATACAATGCTCTGAGTAAGTCTAGGATACATCAAAAGAATACAATGCTGTGGATAAGTCTAGAATACATCAAAAAATACAATGCTGTGGATAAGTCTAGGATACCTCAAGAGAAGACAAAGCTGTGGGTAAGTCTAGAATACCTAAAAAAAAACATACAATGCTGTGGATAAGTCTAGAATACATAAAAAAATACAATGCTGTGGATAAGTCTAGGATACCTCAAGAGAAGACAATGCTGTGGGTAAGTCTAGAATACCTAAAAAAATATACAATGCTGTGGATAAGTCTAGAATACATAAAAAATACAATGCTGTGGGTAAGTCTAGGATACCTCAAGAGAAGACAATGCTGTGGGTAAGTCTAGAATACCTCAAAAAACATACAATGCTGTGGATAAGTCTAGAATACATCAAAAGAATACAATGTTGTGGGTAAGTCTAGAATACCTAAAAGTAAATACAATGTTGTTGGTAAGTCTAGAATATCTTAAAAACATACAATGTTGTTAAAAACATACAATGTTGTTGATAAGTCTAGAATACCTCAAAAGAATACAATGTTGTGGATAAGTTTAGAATACTTAACAAAAATACAATGTTGTGGGTAAGTCTAGAACACTTAAAAAAATACAATGATGTTGATAAATCTAGGATTCATCAAAAGAATACAATGCTGCCGGTAAGTCTATAATACATTAAAAGAATACAATGCTGTCGGTAAGTCTAGGATACCTTAAGAGAAGACAATGCTGTGGGTAAGTCTAGAATACCTAAAATAATAGTATGCTGTTGGTAAGTCTAGAATACCTAAAAGTAAATACAATGCCGTGGGTAACCCTGGAATACCTCAAAAGAATACAATGCTGTGGGAAAGTCTAGAATATCTAAAAGTACCGGTAAATACAATGCTGTGGGTAAGTCTGAGATACATCAAAAGAATAGAACGCTGTGGATAAGTCTAGGATACCTCAAAAGAATACAATGCTGTGAGTCAGTCTAAGTTATTTCAAAAGAATAAAATGCTGTGGGAAAGGTTTGTGAAATCCGATGACAACGATGATTCCCTTGTGCATGTATGCATGATTTCCTACTTCCTGATTAATCGTTCCTCGTGAAACGAAGTCACGTGACAAGATCATGTAGCAGATACTCGATAGAATGTAAGTCTGAGTTCTGGATTTACATCTACTTCGCAGTTAAGTGGTAAAAAGAAGCCTGCTCTTACAGCAGGCCTGACGAAGGAACGAGACCACAGGAGTTTCGCCTTCTTGTCCCCCCCCCCCCCCTCCCCATTTTATATTAGTACCAATATATTGTTAAGTTAACGTCGTGTCTAAAAGTTAACAGCGTTGGTTCCGGAAAACTCTTTAGCATACGGCATGAAATAAATAATGTTTGTTATTATTTCCTTAAAATATCTCGTATATTCGGCATTACTTGGGAGAAAGTTAAAACTAAGGAGACCTTTTCATCCTTCCTTGTTCCTTTGTATCCACGTTTCCATATTGGAGTTTTAAACCAGGTAGATATTTCTCATAGCCTTCCTCCTATATATATATATATATATATATATATATATATATATATATATATATATATATATATATATATATATATTATACTTCAAGAGTTCTTCGTCCTACATAACGCACATATCCAAATCCAGCCTTATTTTGACCCTATGGCAACCTCTATGTTGATGATACTTCAAATTCTTGCATAGCGTTTTCAGTCGGCATTAAGGCTCTACTTTCACTTGCTTCCCTACACGCTTCCATTCCTTCCCTACACGCTTCCATTTCTTCTCTACACGCTTCCATTCCTTCCCTACACGCGTCCATTCCTTCCCTACATGCGTCCATTCCTTTTCTACACGCTTCCATTCCTTTCCTACACGCTTCCATTCCTTCCCTACACGCTTCCATTCCTTCCCTACACGCGTCCATTCCTTCCCTACACGCTTCCATTCCTTCCCTACACGCTTCCATTCCTTCTCTACACGCTTCCATTCCTTCTCTACACGCGTCCATTCCTTCTCTACACGCTTCCATTCCTTCCCTACACGCTTCCATTTCTTCTCTACACGCTTCCATTCCTTCTCTACACGCTTCCATTCCTTCCCTACACGCGTCCATTCCTTCCCTACACGCTTCCATTCCTTCCCTACACGCTTCCATTCCTTCCCTACACGCTTCCATTCCTTCTCTACACGCTTCCATTCCTTCCCTACACGCGTCCATTCCTTCCCTACACGCTTCCATTCCTTTCCTACACGCTTCCATTCCTTCCCTACACGCTTCCATTCCTTCTCTACACGCTTCCATTCCTTCCTACATTCCCTTCTCTACACAGCTTCCATTCCCCTTCTCTACACGCCTTCCAT
>CM068583.1:30604004-30626504 GCA_035048485.1 Pteria penguin
CCTTCTCTACACGCGTCCATTCCTTCTCTACACGCTTCCATTCCTTCCCTACACGCTTCCATTCCTTCCCTACACGCTTCCATTCCTTCTCTACACGCTTACATTCCTTCTCTACACGCTTCCATTTCTTCCCTACACGCTTCCATTACTTCCTTTCTCGGGTATTGATTGATATCCAGAATTTGACTACACCAATACAAAATAGATTCGTGTCCTATTGAATATTTGAAATTGACCCCAAATTATTCGTTGCTAAGGCACGAATAGTGCTATGTTTAAAAATTTTCCGAGAAACGAAATGATATTTAGTGCACCAACATAAGAAGTTTCTCCATTTTCTCCATTCTTAAAATTTTATGATTAAATTATTGATCACAAATTGATTCATACATGAGTGACTTGACATCGCATCTGCTGCGGCGCGGCGAGATGAAATAACATGCTGGAAAGCATATTGCATGGTGGCACGTCATCATGTCATGTACTTTGTCACTTTTGTCTGTTCAACTTGATTGTAATAATTTGTGCACGTGAATGGTAGAATTTGCAAATCGTCCTCGATATGAGATGAGACTTCAGATGGACGTTAAAAGCACTGAAAGAAGTTGTTAGAGACAGGAGTTTTGATAGTTGGAGTCAAAGGCAATGTGGACAAAAGTAGGTACACCGTAGTAATACATTTGATTACGATAAATCGTGGTTATACATGTCTAAACGCTAACGCGTGGACCAATCAGAACAGAACGAGTGAATTAGAATGTCTTTTTAACATCACTTATTGTCCCATGGTTTTATGAAAGTTTAGTACGACTTTGAAAAACTTCACATGTAGATTCCATGTGATGAGACCTTCCATTTGAGACCATTACTTTTGACATCTTAGAATTCTTTGAATTCGCTTGTTTCCTCTAGACATTTATGTATCCTCAGGAACACCCTCATCTGATTACAACCCCCTCTTAATTACAAACATGGATTCACCATGTCTTCTCTGTCTTTGTACACATTAAATCCACAGCAAATGCTCAGAGCAAGGACAGTTTTAGATCACCTTGACGTAGCTTAGATGATCTTGTGCTTACAGGCCTGGCATCCACAACCGTTTAACCTGTTTGGGAAACTCTGTTCTGAACAAACTATAAATGCTGCAAGTAGCAAACATCTTGGGATATGGACTTGAATGTATGCTTTGGATGCTGCATGTGACTTAATTATTCTGTTAAGTGACATAGTTAGCCTTTTGGGGTACCTCAATTCTGGACAAGCTGCAAGTACCAAACTTACACTAACTAATTATTCATCTTGGGATGCAGACTCGAAAACATGTTTCAAGCTGTACCTTACATACTTTTTGTCCCCCGCTTTTTGCAAAAGCGTGGGAACATTAAATCTCATTCGTCTGTCTGTTCGTCTGTCACAAAAACTTTAACATTGGTCATAAAGTTTTAATCGTAACTTAAGTCGAGTGGCCTTCATATTTGGCATGTTTGTGCCTAATTTTTATCGTGTGACCTTTACCGTGACCTTTGACCTACTTCAATATAACTTTTTAACCGTAAGACGTAGGGCTTTCATATTTGGCGTCTGTGTCTGTAGACATGCACAACCATGACAATGTCACAGATCACAGCACCCTTACTGATAGATCCCTGAAAGCGGGGAGCCACAATTTTCTGAATTTGCATGTTCCGCTTGAGTCATTTTGGTAACCTGTTTGGGACAAGAGTATCTCAGTTGTGGATAGTACAAGTACCAAACATGCGCCAGTGATTCATCTATGGGATGCACGCTAAAGTACCTGGTTCGGTAGCTTCATATGGCATTTTTCCACTTGAGTGATTTGGTCAACCTGTTGGGGGTACCTCAGTTTGCGACAAACTAGTAAAAATAAAAGATTTCTGACTCGGTCGTATGCCAAGACACCTCGAATAAACAGTGTGTGAAAATTCCCAAACTAATGGTTCATCTTGGGATGCATGCTTCGTATAACTATTCCCACTTTTGTTTCATTGAAAGAAAATTGATTTAAATAGCTCAATAATGAGTCATTTTGATTTCGTACCGTTAATTCTAAGAATGAAACTAGTCCTGAATTAATACATTGATAACACTAATTCCTCTTCATCTTCATATGAGTATCACTCAGGACCTTTAGTCCTTCGATTATGTACCTTCGGGTTTCCTTTTAGCTCCTGCAATGTCGGATATTTTGGAATGAGGTAATTGAGTAACTCCTCATTTATCGACACTTTCCTATACAGTTTACTTACCTGTATAGTTTATTCATCGAAAGCAATACTGCTTATTGATATACAAAGGAATATAATGGATAAATTAGATATAACAATGTCAAGTACATATGTATGAATTGTTAACACTAGCACATGTTATATCATAGCAGAGTTACTCAGTTTTTCTGATATTAAAAGTATGTTAAAAATGTTTTCCAATTTGTAAAAATTCTATTTAATTCATTTATTTATTTACTTATTTATCTTTATTTATTTTTCATTTTTCTTTCTTGTACTTTCTGAGCTAAGTAAAAGAACTAATCTAATGACAAAAGGTCTTCGAAAATAGTAAGGTTTCAGGACTTGAAATCTTAACGAAATTTCCTACAAAGTAAATGCAACAGTGACAGCTATGGAAAAAAATTGTATAACTATATTCTATTTGATTCACAGAAAAAGACACCAAAATGTATGCGGTGGCCAGTGTACTTTTCTTCTTCTATATCAAAAAGTAAGAATAAACCGCGACCCCCCCCCCCCCCCTCCCACATTGCCGTGAATAGACATATTTGGTAAATTCTGTATATAGTAGTAATGGAATAGTCATAATAAGTATCAGTGAAATTCACCAAGGCTGTTCAAGAAAGGAGATGTGATTGTTCCATCCAATACAACACTCCGTTTAATTTTATATACAATTCGATGACTTAATAAAGTCTTATATTTTTCCTCTTACACCCAACCTTGAAATTGTATACCCAATTTATCCCGTCAACAATCAAACCCTCGTATCGTGTAATGGTGAGAAGTAGAGTGTGCGTCTGTGATGATGTCAGTATATTCTGATCATAAAAATGATACTTATCAAAATAAAGGATAGTTTTAAAATCTCCAGTATAGTCCCTTTACCTTTTCATAGATTCTTCTTTAAGTCACTGTCAGTATCCATATATGCATTACTATTAATCATTTCCTTATGTAGATTTTCCATGTATTATCCTTATCCATATTCATATTTATGTCATAAAATATCTCATCCCATAGCACAATTCCTCAATCAAAAAAGTAATAACAATAACAATAATAATAATAATAATAATAATAATAATAATAATAATAATAATAATAATAAAATAATAATAATAATAATAATACTGATAATTATAATAAATAAAACAAACCAGAAAAAACAAAACAAAACTTAAACAAAAACAAGAGCAACGCCAACGTAGCATATGCCTTCCCCCCATCCTGGTTATTTTTGTAAATTGGGCATAACTCACATGACCACATTAGAGGTCATCTACTCATCATAATCAGCCACAAATAAAATTTTTCCATTCAAAAATTTGTGTCTAATGATTAACAGAAAAGTCACTTGTCTTCATTTAATTTAGACAGTATTAACTGACACAAAACAAGATCAAAATAAATATGCCAAAGACAGGTCTCCTAATTATAACATATTAATTTGACCTAGATATCCTTAAGATGTATCCGTATACCAAATATCAATTTAATATATCTAACTGTTTCTGAGATAATGAGCGGAAACTGCTAATTTTAAGAAATTTTCTAAGTCTAAGGGGTATAACTCTCACAAAACTTCTTGAACCATAACCAAATTTGTACTTGACCTAAATATCCTTTAGATATATCAGTATATTTTATATCATTTCAATATCTTTATTGGTTCTATAAATAATGTGCGGAAACTGTTAATTTTAAGAAATTGCCTAAGTCCAAGGGACATAACTCTGACAAAAATTATTGAACGATAACCTAATTTAAACTTGACCTAGATATTCTTAAGATGTATCTGTATGCAAAATATCAATTCAATATCTCTATTCGTTCCCGAGATAATGAGCGGAAACTGCTAATTTTAAGACATTTTCTAAGTCCAAGGGGGGGGGGGGGGGGGGGGGGGGGGGGGGGGGGGGGGGGGGGGGGGGGGGGGGGGGGGGGGGGGGGGGGGGGGGGGGGGGGGGGGGGGGGATAACTCTTACAAAAATTATTGAACCACAACCAGATTTAAACTTGACCTAAATATCCTTTAGATACATAAAGGATGTATACAAAATATCAATTCAATATCTTTTTTGGTTCCAGAAATAATGAGCGGAAACTGTAAATGGACAGCAGCAAAGCAATATGTCCCTACTTCTTCGAAGAGGGGTATAACAATCCACCCACCCCGAAGCAAAAGCAAAATCTCAAAACAAACAAACCCCTCTTCCTCTCTATTGTACTCCAATTAACTATAGTTATGTAACACCTAGAGGGAAAACGAGAATTATGACGCTGATTGATATTCAGTTTTTTCTTACCACTTTACTCCACACCAAGATAATTTAACTTATATGAGGCACCTGTCTGATTCACTTAATGCAGTGGATGACCAACTCCTTTATATGAGGCATCTGTCTGATTCACTCCATGCAGTGGGAGGCCGAATCTTTTATATGAGGCATCTGTCTGATTCACTCCATGCAGTGGGAGGCCGAATCTTTAATATGAGGCATCTGTCTGATTCACTCCATGCAGTAAATGGCCGAGTCCTTTATATATGGTATCTGTCTGATTCCTTTATATGTGGCATCTGTCTGATTCACTCAATGTAGTGGATGGCCGAGTCCTTTATATGTGGCATCTGTCTGATTCACTCTATGCAGTGGATGGCCGAGTCCTTTATATGTGGCATCTGTCTGATTCACTCTATGCAGTGGATGGCAGAGTCCTTTATATGTGGCATCTGTCTGATTCACTCTATGCAGTGGATGGCCGAGTCCTTTATATGTGGCATCTGTCTGATTCCTTTATATGTAGCATCTGTCTGATTCACTCTATGTAGTGGATGGCCGAGTCCTTTATATGTAGCATCTGTCTGATTCCTTTATATGTAGCATCTGTCTGATTCACTCAATGTAGTGGATGGCCGAGTCCTTTATATGTAGCATCTGTCTGATTCACTCAATGTAGTTGATTGCCGGGTCTACTCAATGCGGTGGGAGGCCGAATCTTTTACGTGACAAAGAATACCGTGACACATGACCTCGCTTTATATTTCCTCACCAGAAGGACATACAGTGAATAACTGATAATTCACTTAAGAAAAATCTGTCGAGAGTCGGAATCAAGTCCAGGTCGTCAAATTTGAAACTCAGTGCAAATTACTTGATCGAACTAACCAATCTCTTTTTTTATTATTAAAAATCATTAATACTACCCTTTCTTGTGTATGAAAACAATGTAGAAATTATATATCACTTGACAATAGGGAAAATGCATACATTTCGTCACTTACATAAGCCATCACGGTCTACAAAAGTATTTAAGAATAAGTATTCTATGTAGACTCCTACATGTTTATTTACACACTATAACATTCATCGGTACAACTTTGTCAAATAAAACATTAAATGGCTGATCGCCATATGTTTCACATCGCACCTTCTGGCAGTTTTTATTATAACGTCATAAATAAACAGCCAATTCAGACAGGAATTTAAATGTGATGTCACAATGAAACTCCATAATGAACGTGGTCAAAGATCTAGGATCCCTCAGTACACTGATTTATTTTTTCAAGAAAGTGACAGTAGACGGATTATCAATTCTTATGTCCATAACGTCATAATCATTTCTGACTTGTCCGAGCTAAGATGACGTCATACTAATAACTATCAATTTATATAACGCTATATGCCGTGACATGAATGGAAAATGTTTTGGTGTATTTTTCTGTTAAGAATTTTGAAAGCAACAAAATCTTGAAGATGATATTTTTGAAATAATTGTGTATGGGATTCAACTTAAATGATTATTCTATTTATTTAACACATAATTCCATTGGTTGACTGTTTTCAACCGGTACGATTTATATATATTTGTTAGAATGAGAGTATAGAGGGTATAAAATGAAAAACAAAAATAACATCTTATATTTGGTATGTGGGGATTAGTTAATTTCGGTGAAAAAGCTCCAAAAGAAAAACCACCGACACCCCCATGCATCACTCGTAAGATATACAACCCTCCTCCTTCCCCCATCTTATTTTTGTTGTGCTAAAGTACGATATTTGATAGACAATGCCGAAATTCATAAGATTGAAGTAACATTGAAATAAAGATATGTTTCATCTATTTGTTTACGGTGGTTATAAATGTATAATACCTTTCTTTCTTTGTGTACACGGAATGTCCAGCATTAAGGTCCTCGTGCTTGATTAGGAGAAACATTGGACGTTTTTGTTTCTTTGAGGCCATGGAAATTGAATTCAAATGAAACTAAGAGGACTGTAAAACGGAACATACACTATCCTCAGAGTTTTTACTTTGACATTAAAAAGTCGATAACCCTCCATCTGACACCATAAAGGATACGCACACCGAGTTTGATAAATTTCCATTATGACAAACTGTGTTTGTGAAACACTAATGACCCCAGGGGCAACAAAGTCCAAAACGTTATTTTTAGCCTGAAGGTCATTGTGAAAGTCAAAAGGTCATCGACTTTGGTGTCATTAGTTGAGTACGCATGCCAAATATGAAGTCTATCTCTCACGGTTCAAAAGTTATGGCCAGTGATAAAGTTGCAAACAGACAAACAAACAAACAGACAGACAGACAGGCAGACAAACAGACAGACAGGACAATAGTTCATCGACCTTGGTGTCATTTTAAAAGGGCTTCATTAGTTGAGTACGCATGTCTAATATGAAGTCTCTATCCCTCACGGTTCAAAAGTTGTGGCCAAGGTTAAAGTTGACAACAGACAAACAGACAGACGGGACAATAACAATATGCTACCGTTCTGTTGATCCGGTGTTGCTGCATACCCCCCCCCCCCCCCCCCCCCCCTCACATAGACTGTCATCAGGAATACTTATGTAAAATATGAAAGTTCTTTAATTTACTAATCAAAAGTTATGGCCAAGGTTAAAGTTTTGCAGAATTAGGTCAAACGCGAAGGTCAAGGTCACGAGGTCAATATGTTAACACCAATAAAAGGTACTGACACAAAGAATGCACGTGTGAAATACGAAATCCATATCGTATATATATATATATATATATATATATATATATATATATATATATATATATATATATATATATGTATGTGTGTGTGTGTGTGTGTGTGTGTGTGTGTGTGTGTGTGTGTGTGTGTATATATATATATCCACCACAGATACAACCAGAATAATAAATAAAAACGGTGTAACGTTCACCCATGGTAAAGACATGAATAATACGACAAAAAGCTGCGGTTACACGGCAGCTGCAGTACTGAATTTGCGCAATATTTAGGGATTTGCCCCCAGACCTCTCAGTCACAGCTCGCCCTGGATCTGCTTGGGACTTCAACAGCCCCTAGCCCCCCACGCCCGACTTCTCCCCCTTACTCCAAAACCTGGATCCGCCCTCTTATTAGCGAGTTAGAATGTGGTGATCTCAGTTAACAACTTTTGCATACTGACTACCGTTCCAGTGGAACATGGAGTAAAATAAGTACTCGCCTAGTCGCATTTGCGACCATTTTTACGGCTGGGCGATCAAAACTTGGACGGACCACTAGTCTCCCAGATGGCGAGAATGACTTTATCCGTACATTTGTATGTACCGTTAATCAACATAAAGGTAACACATGATACTGGCAAATACGGATTATCCGGTGAAACAACCGACTTATATCCAATAAGCTAATTACGTAACACAATACGGACGGCAGTTTAAGGAATGTCACATTAGACTTTTGCCAGAGGACCCTGGGTGACAAACCTGCTTTACACCTATCACAAAATTTGACCAAATTTGACTGATGTCAGTTCAGTTCAGTTCATTTATTTCTGTATGTCATACGGTACATCAGACATAATACAATTATACAAATAATGAAATACAAGGTGAATATAATACACACACATATTAATATACACATATAAACACACACACACACACAGATATATATATATATATATATATATATATATATATATATATATATATATATATATATATATATATATATATATATATATATATATATATATATATCAGGGACGTACATATATATATAACATGTGTTATATACGTCCCTGATAAATATATACATACTATTCTGATATTTAGATATGCATAATGACTACTATTATGCATATTTAAATATCAGAATATTTCAAATATGTCATAGGACAATACACATAAATGCAACAGAACATACATTCCGTAACATAGGCTGAATGCATGAGAGTTTTCATAAGAGAATCTAACTGAGCAAAAATCTAAAGGGGTGTGAAACAATTTATAAATGATCTTTTGTTATTTTTCTGCTTGAAATAAAAATTGTCCGAAGTTGCGCAATTCTTTCATATTATATATACTTAATAACTGCATGAGTTTAAAAACGCTATGACGTTTAAAATAATACATTTTGATATATAAATTCCGTATTTCGTGATATTTTGGACATTTCAAAATGAAATGAAATTCATCCTCTATATCGTTTAACTCGCATCAGAGACATATGTCTCTGCTCGCATCACGTACAGATTCGATTGCTCCTCAATTCATTTCTGTCTGTTAGCACTACAAGCTACAACTCTTCAGAAACATGGAAAACACAACCATATAAATACTTTAATTAACAGCTCTATGGTAAGCAGTCAATAAATCATTAAAAAATTCTTAAAAACACACCCTTAATGTACGATGAGATTCACGCATTTCACCACATGCCCTCCTATACCGCCATCATGTTTTTGGAATCTCGGGAAATCCGCTAGGGCGCAGCACTGGAAATAGATCAGTTGAATAAGAACAAGGATTTGTAAACAAGATCCTTGATATGAATAGAATTGAGGCATTAATTAATTTTTCGATTTTGTTATACATGTATGAATGAATCTGAAGAAATAGCTGGGCCCCTAACTTTCAAGCTGGGTTCCGAAAATATTTTCTATGGGCCCGGATGGCCCATAGATCCTGCGGCCAATTTACTCCCTGCCTTCCAGATGGTATCATGATGTCAGTTTGGTCGGTTGTCATTGGCGTAGAAAGCCCAATAGGGCCGATCTATAATTAAAGCGCCTTTTAACTCATATTTTAATCAATATTTTCATTATATCTGATCGTAAAATTTTACTTTTTAAAAACATACCAATCTAGTTAAAACCACATCTTTATTCCGCTTCATTTTTTCCTACTGCGGATAAAGATTTGGCGAAACCCCATAAGGGGTCATGTTCTGTTTAACTCTGATTTTCAACCAATCAGTGGGTCGGCTACAAATTCCTAGGAACTAAATTAACATCCCCAGCGTGCATGACCTACAAGGTAGTGTTTGAACAATGTTTGATACATATTGCGTCACTAGCACGTGCATAGCCGAGTCATTGATTGGCAGTGGTAGATTACAGTTTCGGTGAATGAAACTTGATCAAAGTTCAGGATTTCGCCAGATCTTTATCCGCAACGGGACAAATAGAAAAGCGGAATAAAGATATGGTTTTTATGGATTGTAAACATACATGTATATGAAACTAATCGATGTCAAGTAGCGTAATCAAGGACTTATAAATTCTTGTTTATAAGTTCTTAGCGTAATCGTGACGTCATTGTTATTTGAAAACCGCAACCATCTATGAAAAAAAGGTATAATAAGCTCTGATAAATCATTATTTTTCAATAAACAACATGTCATATATAGACGACCAAATTTGTTCATAAATTCACTATTAACTGATAGATCAATGATTTTTAAAATTCGACTGAGTGCTCATGAGCTTGCAATAGAAACAGGCAGTTATTCAAACATCCCAAGATGTAATGTATGTAATGCCTGCAAAGCAAATGTTACTGATGACGAACATTTTTGTGACATTGTGCTGCTTATACTGAAATAAAGGAGAATTTGTTTACAAAACTCAAATCTCATACTAAAAATATACCGTAAATCATATACATAAAAATATACATCTGTAATTGTAATGCTGTTGCAAACAATTTAGAACTGCACATGTGTGTGTGTGTGTGTGTGTGTGTGTGTGTGTGTGTGTGTAATACTATACAAGGGCCAGGCTTGGTGTAGTGGTCAAGCGCTTGTGGCGCTTACGATCCGAGTTCGATTCCCGGATTGCGCCACTATGTTTAAGAGGTTGGTTACCTCCTGCTTCCATGTCGCGATATGAACTGAAAAATTGTTGAAAGCGACGTAAAACGCCAATCAACCAACCAACTATTGCAAACTGTGGATTAAACTGATGTATTATCAAAATTGTATGACACACTATTGCCTTGCATTTCTTATTGATTGTATGTTCTATTCTTGGGTAATAACCATTATTGTTATATGAATTGTTACGCCAATAAAGAATTTGAATTTGAATATAATATCTATGTGGGTAAATATCGATAATACTAGCGTTTGGGTGCATTTGGGTAGATGTGGCAAAGTATTGATTATAGTATAATTATTTTGGGTGATAATATGTATGTAACTTTGTAGTTTCAAATGAGACTATTTCACAAACGCTTAAATGATTCAGACTGGTGCCTTGTTATGAGTTCGGGATTTACCTTCAATTTTTAGATAAAAGCTTAATTTTTAATCTTTTGTTTTACCATGATTATTATCTTAAATTAAAAAATAATTAATTATATAGCATCCATGTATGCTTATTCATTGAATTCAAATGTGGATTTCAAAAGATTTATAATTTTATTAGATATTACAGAAAAGTTGCATTATGGCCTAGGATAAAGCCAAAGTCATATTCTATCATACATTCGGAATCTCGGAAATTCAAAACGGATACAGTGAATAAGTTCTATTGTTGCGAACGATTCCATGACGAACTCAAAAATCTCTTTCAGACTTCCAGAGGGAAGCGCACTGGTTATAATAATAATAAGAACACTCTGTCACGAATTTTCGGTTACTTAGCCTTTATCAGCGATTGACTATTAACAGCTATGTGAAATCCATGCTCATGCTACGAATGGTTCAGCATAAACAAACCAAGAATTACATAACATTATATATCATAAAATACAAATTCTAATTCACTTGTTTTGTTTTGGCAATTCTAATTGGTCCACACGTTAGCGTTCAGATGTATACTACGGTATACCGTCCTCAAATGTATTACGTTGTACGTGCTCCTTGTCTACATTGCCTGTGACTGTCTATTATATAACAAATTCGTCCAGTGCTCTCAATGTCCACCTTAAGTCTCGTATCAAAGACGATTTGCAAGTCTTAACATTCAAATACATAAATGTTACAATGAAGTTGAACCAACAAAACTGGCAAAGTACAAGATGTACCACCAAGCACCACGGAACATGCTCTCTAGCATGTTATTTCATCTCACCGCGTCGACGAAAAACTGCCAATCCAGCTGCGATGTCAAGTCACTCATGTGTTAATCAATTTGTGAAAGAAAAAAGAGGAGTTACTGGCTCAGTTATATGGCAGAAGTCACCATGGAGCTATACAATACATGAATATCAATAATATACTAGCACATATAACACATTACAAAAATATTTGATTGTAGTGCAATTACGATACCGACTTAGGACGGTCATTTAATTTGACAAAAGCCAAACAAATGGTGTGGTTAACCGGTTTACGGGCCCACCTTCCCACTCACCGTAACAGCAGAACAATCAAAAGACGTACATTTAAAATTTATAAATAATCCTCGTAAAGAACAAGGGTCAACAGGTATCGCATATTGAGAGGTCATAAAATATAAACACGTAAGGTATTGTAAAACACATAATGATATAAAAATATATGCGACATCAACATGATAAACCGTGCTCTGTCGGTCTGAAAGCGAGCTAAGACCCTAGATCCGTAGGAGTCCCGACTAACAGTCAGAGGGGACGAGGTTCAGAAGCATGAGGTTTGGACAAGGCCCGTCATATAGTCCCCACTGCCCTGTTAGTCAGCGTGCAACGTTCAAGTAAAAGTCTGCATAAGGCTGTAGAGGGGCCAAATACAAGACCTATAGTCTTTTTGATTATCTCAGTGTCATATTGTCTATTTAGAAGACGTTTGAGTATTTTATTACATGATAAAATAACGTTTTACTTTTACTTTCCTTAGTTTATATACGAGATCACCGTAAAAATTGGGATGGGAAATTCCATTGGATACATAGTGTTGAAAAGAAATATTTCCAAATTTAAATAGAAGTTCTGAATAAGATCTATAGAATTTGCCGATTGTTTTCTAAGCTTATGATATCTGTAAACCTGAGTTAAAAGTTTAGTAGTAAATTGTAAATTTCGTTTATGAAAGTCCAAACATCGGTGCAGCCTCTGACAAATCGAACTAATTGAGATATATAGATACCATATGATGGGAGTCGAGGGACACCGCCATCTAAGTAAGGAAAATTTTCAATAGGAAATCCAAAATCCTCACGTTTATCATAAATATTAGTATATATTAGGTGTTTGATAATTTTGATGTTCAAATCTAAGAAAGGTGTAGATTTATCTCAAGTATTAGCTTTAGTCAATTTGAGCTCTGGTAGATATATTTCTGATATAAATTGTTCGAATTCAGGGTTGTCGATAACCAAAATGTCATCCAGATATCTGCAAGTATTACTAAATTTGTCAATGAATTCGAAACGTTTTGATTTTTTAATAGAAAACCATAAAATCCCTCTCATAACAATAAAGAAATAAATCTGCTATCAGAGACGCGCAGTTAGTACCCCTAGGAATCCCAACTATTTTTTGATATATCTTGCCATCAAATTGCACAAAAATATCATTCATGAGAAAATCTAGAGCTTTACATAATTCCTTGCAAGTCCAGTATTTATATGAAGTATATTTTTTTGTTGGAAAAGAATCCGGAGTTATTGGAAGTACATATGTAAGTTTTAGATTCTCTGTGAAAACACCATTGTATAAGAGACAGCAACTTGCTTTTAATCAAATCATGAGGTAGAGATGTATAAAGTGCAGAAAAATCAAATGTAGAAATTTGAGTCACTTTGAAATTTAGTGAAAGAAGTCTGTCTATAAATTCTGTGACTAATAATTTAATCATAAAACTTTGAGCATATGAAAATGGTGTAAATTAATTCTTATGTCAATGCAATAAATATATATTCGTTTCTCGAAAGAATTTTAAACATGGCGCTATCCGTCCCTTAGTAACGAGGATTTTAGGGGGAATGTCAAAGAAAAAAAACCCGATGTTTGTGTTTCACTGAATTAGAATGAGGATAACCGTACTGTGTCTGATTGTTTCCAAGAGGTGTACCGTTGTTATACCGATGGAAACAGAGTTTTCCTGGCGCAACGGTATAACCACGTTATACCTGTCGGAAACAATCAAACACAGTACATTTATCCCCTAATTCTGATTCACTTGTTTTGTTTTGACTGTTCTGAATGGTCCACACCTTAGCGTTTAGACATGTGTGAATCAACTTGTGACTAATAAAATACATTTTTTTGAGAATATGAAAATGAAGAAAATTCTTTAAAAGTCAGTGCAATAAATATCAATTCGTTTCTGAACATTGGACCGCAAATCAATTAATTTTAAAACAGTCACCCCAAATGCATAACGTCATTATGTAATTTGACGTCATTTTGATCGGTTTATCGCAACTACAGGTACGTCAACATGCACGCGTACGTTGTGATTGTTATGACGTCATATAATTATGACGTAAGATGCCCACATAAAAGTGCCCACAATGGATTCGGTAGGTGACTAAATGCAAATTCAAATGCAGTTGAGAAATTGCCTACTGCGGGGAATGTTAATGATTTTGCCGTCCAATGTTACAGCTCCGCAGTTGTTTTGAAGAGGGGTATTTACATTTTATAAGAGTCCATCCATTAAATATTCTGTGACGATATTCTATTTCTTAATAATCAACAAAAAATAAGAGGTTCATGCAAATACTGATAACTTTATTTAGAGTAAAATCAAAGAAACGCGCGAAAGTGTAGTAAAAAGAAACTACATACAAAAATCAAAACATAGCTAGACTCATCTAAACACTTGTCTCCTTCATGTGTTCATACGTGTATATTTAGAGGATATACGTACTGTGTCGCCAGGAAAACTGTTTCCAACGTTATAACCACTATATCTGTCGGAAACAATCAAACACAGTACGTTTATCCCCATTCTAATTCTCTGTAACACAAAAATCGTTTTTTCTCTTTGAAATTTTGCCCCCCAATTCCTCGTTACTAGCGACGGAATACACCATGTTTAAAATTCTTCCGAGAAACGAATTGATATTTAGTGACACAAGAAGTTTCTTCATTTTCATATTCTTAAAATTTTATGATTAAATTATTAATCACAAATTGATTCACACAATAGTGACTTGAAATTGCATGGTAAACAGCTGAACATGCAGTTTTGCTGTGGCGAGATGAAATAACATCCTGGAAAGCATGTTGCACGGTGGTACGTCATCATGTCATGTACGTAGACAGTTTTATTGGTTCAATTTGATTGTGATAATTGTGCACGTGAATGGTAGAACTTGCAAATCGTCCTTGATATGAGACTTAAGATGGACGTTAAGAGCACTGAACGAAGTTGTTACAGACAGTATTTTTGATAGTTGTAGTCAGAGGCAATGTGGACAAAGAGTAGGTATAGTGTAGTAATACATTTGAGGACGGTATATCGTGGTTATGCACGTCTGAACGCTAATTCATTTGAGGACGATATATCGTGGTTATGCATGTCTGAACGCTAATTCATTTGAGGACGATATATCGTGGTTATGCATGTCTGAACGCTAATTCTTTTGAGGACGGTATATCGTGGTTATGCATGTCTGAACGCTAATTCATTTGAGGACGATATATCGTGGTTATGCATGTCTGAACGCTAATTCATTTGAGGACGATATATCATGGTTATGCATGTCTGAACGCTAATGTGTGGACCAATCAGAATTGTCAAAACAGAACAAGTGAATTAGAATTATGTACTGTATTTACTTCCTCGACTTGAAAAGTCTTGTCAGGATTTTTGCGACGGGTGTTGTATGCAAACAGGGGACACTTACTCTTCCCAGGCACCTGGTCTGACTTCGATTTTATTGGAGTTCGCATTTGTCTGAATATGACACTATACACGATTTTGTCCTTTTATTCCATGGACTATGAGGTATAATTTACCCTTCGGTACTTCTTCGTTTTTTATTACCAATAATAAAGTGAAGTGCAATATTAATAAGGTATATATATCTATAAGTTAGTATTATCAACGAGGTGTAGTGAGGGTAACCAGTAAAAGTTACTCACCACGACGAGTTGCGCTTTCCAGCTCCGTGGCCAAACAACGTCCGTTGATGTCAAGGGGCTATACACAACTAAATCAATAACTGGTGACTAGCTACTCACAGAAACTTCTCTATATATAATAATAAAAACCCCGATCCCGAAATAGCCAAATATTTACACTACATTCCTCCCCCTTTTAAAAGAATTATACTAGTACTCTTCTCAAATGACATAAATCAGAATATCCGATTCAAGTCACTAGAAGAGGTTAACAAACAAGTCAACATCTATAAACAATAAATAAATTCTATTTACAAGCACTACAATCATCATATTTATACTATTGCATTTAAGACCCTTTTCAAATCATCCAAAAATATGTCATTTTCCTCATCATTTAAATGAACTCCATCTTTTCTGAACAAATGCCTGGAACCCCACTGAATTTCCTCATGTTTGATTACTTTCCCTCCCCTTTCTTGAACAAAATTTCCTACATTGAAATTTACAATTGTTTTCTTGTCCTCTCCTTCCAAAACACTCATTTTCCTCCATTTCTGCCTGCTCAAAAGTTCCGAAAATATTATCAAAGTATTTGGAAATTTTTTCAAAGCATAGCTGGTAATCTAATTTCATTTTCTCTTGTAGTGGAACAGGTGAAAAGTGTGAAATGTCATTGGATCCCAAAATGTACAATTAAAATATCTGGCGATTTATCGTCTGGTACATTATATACAGTTTCCAAAAAATGACTTCCATTTCATACCCCTTTCTCCAGACCAATGAATTTGGATTCCTTTTAGATTTAAATTGTTATCCATATTTAAATGGATTGCTCGTTGTTGAGCCCAGTAAACAATCGACGATCCTATAATGAGGACATCCTTGATAGGGATTAAATTTACTTTCGGACTGTTTGATTTTGTTGGATCCAGAGATTTTTGATAACTTGCATGTATTTAAAATGGTTAAAATTTTCCAATGGAATAAACTTGTGATGTTTTGAACTGGAAATGGCTCATCACTTAATGAAACATTTAAGTTCTCTGTATTGCTTAGAAAGTATGTAATGTGTTGGATGTCATCTTTTTGCCAAACAGCCCTTTGCACGTCAAAAAGCGTTCTTGTGAATTAATGAATGTAATAACATCAGTTATACTGCCAAATTTATCCAAAAATTTTTCCATCATTTTTATCCAGTGTTTTCCATGAGTCGTTAGATTATATTTAGCTCTAGATGTATTCCCGCCATGTTCTTCTATTATATGGACTGTTAGCATTCTCTCTTGACCAAAAGCCAGTTCACATTCCCAACAACATGTCTTAGGATATATGAACCATGGTAAATGTTCTTGTATCACATGTCGCCGAACATGTGTAAATCTCCCAACACATGTAGGACATTTTCCCCCTTTTTACTTTGGGTAGAGCCCAGGAATACGTTCTGGTGGTAGTTCTTCTTCGTAGTCGGGAATGAATTTTGACTCATTTTCCAGATCAGACATGATTTCTAAAACATATGTGTGATAATCCTCAGAACATTTATGTATATACAAATAATTTAGTGTTAAATGTAAATAAACACTGACTATTATTGTTTTTTGTTTTCTTTTTTTTTTTTTTTTTTACAATATATATATCTTTTTCTCTCATGTTCAGTTCAACATGAGAACACTATGATAAAATGATATGCTATATTACATATTATATGATATTATAGAATTAATATTATCCTGCATGTTTATGAAATATGGATTATAAACATCAAGTATACATCTCGTAGAAATTTTTATTATTTTTAGATAATTCTAGGTTAATTAGTCTTAAACATAATCTTTTAAGTATGCTGGCATTTTCTGACTCCTTTTAGGTCGAGCTATGACCTGTTCTAAATCCTGCAAGTCGTTTGACTTTTCTTTTGGTGTATCTGGGTAACATTGATTCTGCATCAGAATATCCGACGCATTATCATGTATCTGTCCATCATAATAACTCGGCCACACCATCCATGTCATTGTCATTAGTGTCATAATAAAGGTTTTGTGCACCATTGTCTCCTAATATTTTGTTTCGGAGTCTTTTTACCCATCCAGGGTATTCTGTATCATTATAAATCTTTAATCTATCATGATGAACTATCGATTCTCGATTTCTCCTGTCTACAATTTTGTACAATAATGGAGACTTTACCTCCAAAACAATGTATGGGCCCCTCCACGGCGCTTTAAGTTTTGAGCATTGTCCAATTTTTCTGGCAGAATCTAATTTAAGAACAACATCACCCACCCCATAACTTTTGATCACAAGATTGAAATCATAATATTTTTTCTGCCTATGTTGTGCCTCATGAATGTTTTCCCTAGCAATTTGATGACATTCTGACATGTTAGATAACAAAGTCTGTAAATATTCAGGAATGTCTTGATTTTGGTTGTTCAGTTCCAATGTACCCAACATAAGGTCAATGGGTTGAGCCACTTCCCTTCCCAGCATCATAAAATTAGGTGTAAACCCGGTTTGTCTATTTTCAGTAGCCCTAACTGCCCCAGCTATTTGTTGAAGGTTAGAATCCCAATCATTTTGTTTATTCTTCAAATAACAACGGATTATTTGAAGGATCAGGCGATTATAGCGTTCTATTTGGCCATTAGATGAGGGATGATACGGTGTTGTTCTTGTTTTAGCAATTTGCAATATTTCACACAATTTTCTGATCAAACTCCCATCCATATTTTTCCCTTGATCCGTATGAAGTTCTGTGGGGCAACCAAACTTCGAAAGAAACCCGTCAACTAAAGATTTTGCTACTGTTTCTGAATTTTGGTTGGGAATGGGAAAGCATTCTAACCATTTAGTAAACTGATCGATTATCATAAGAATATATTTATTCCCATTTTTCGATACCGGAAGTGGACCCAAAATGTCCATATGAATTCTCTGCATAGGATATCCAGCATGGTATTGACCTAATGGTGCTTTAGCTTTAATATTTGGTTTCTTGTTTGTATTACATACACCACAGTTTTCAACATATAATTTTGAATCTTGTGACATACCATACCAAATTGAACATTTTTTAATCTTTTCGTATGTTTTTGCTTGACCCAAATGACCACTAGTTTTATTGTCATGACAGTACTGCATGATGTCTTGGCGCATCTGTTTCGGTGCAACAAAAAGGTACCTTGAACTAATACCGTTTTCCCAACGATAATACAAAACACCTTGCTTGATCTCTAACTGAGAGGCCAATGCCCAAAAGTATCGTACAAACGGACTACTAAGCGACAGATCTTTTTGGCTGGGCTGTACTTTGGAGACTAACCATGTAACCAACTTTCGAATATCAGAGTCTTGCTTTTGTTGTAATTTTAATTCGTCATGGGAATAGATTTCTAACACTAACATGATAGGTTGAACTGCATCGTGTCTACCAACGGATCTTATAGTCAAAGGAACAACATAATCAATGTCATTTTCAAATGTTGACCATTGTTGTTTTGCTCTTGTACAAAAATGACACCCACCACAAGGCAGTTTATACAATGGTATTCCTGTTTTATACTCTATACAAGGGTCAACATTATCAGGAATTCTGGAGAGACTATCAGCATTAGTATGGTCTTTACCAGCTCGGTGTTGCAAAATTACTGTATATTGTGAAAGTTCTTCTATCCAACGAGCAAGCTGGCCTTCAATATTTTTGAAATTTAAAAGCCAAACCAAGCTGCTATGGTCAGTTCTCAAGATAAATGAACGTCCCAAAAGAAAATGTCTAAATTGTCCTGGTAAATGTTATAATTGCTAGTAATTCTTTCCTAGTGGTGCAGTATTTTCTTTGTTCTGGTGTAAGAACCTTACTAGCAAAACTAATAAGTCTTTCTTGACCATTTTGTAACTGACTCAATTCAGCCCCAATACAATGATCAGATGCATCTGTATCTAAAATGAATTTGTCTTCTGAATTTGGATACGCTAGGATAGCAGCATTAATAATTTCTACCTTAATATTTTCAAATGCGTTTTGGTGTTCAGCAGTCCAACTAAAATTTGATTTTTTAGAATTTTTAACCAATTGATATAATGGAATGGAAAACTGTGCAAAATTTTTTATATGACTTCTATGGTAATTTGCATATCCTAAGAATGACTCTAATTGTTTGGTGTCTTTTGGACAAGGCCGGTTTTTTATTGTCTCTACACTATCTGGGTTAACAGAAATACCTTTTTCACTAACTATTCTTCCAAGAAATTTGATCTCTTTTTTTAAAAAGATCACATTTTTGTGGTTTAAGTTTGAGATTGTACTTTTCAAAATCTACTTAGTACAGCAGATAGGTTTTTCACATGAGAAGTAAAATCACAACCCAATACCACTACATCATCCAGGTATGCTAGACATTCTTGCCAATTCAGACCTCTTAAAACTTGTTGTATCACCCTACTGAAGGTAGCAGGACTATTGCAGAGGCCAAATGGTAATCTTATATGTTCATAAAGACCATACTTTGTTATGAATGCTGTTTTTGGTCTGTCATTTTCATCTACAAGGACCTGCCAGTACCCTGAAGCCATGTCAAGAGAACTGAACAGGGTATTCCCTCCCAACAAATCTATACAATCTTGTATATTGGGAATTGGAAATGCATCTTTTGTAGTGACGTTGTTAAGTGCTCTATAGTCAATACAGAACCTTATTTTTCCATCTTTTTTTCTAATCAACACAGGTGGGGATGCCCATTCTGAAGTAGAGGTTTGAATAATGCCTTTTTCGAGCATTTGTTCTATGTGTTTCTTTCTTCCCCTTCGAACCCCATGGGTGTTCTACGTAATTTCTGTTTTACAGGTCTTGCAGTTGAAGTATTTATTTGATGTTTTATATTACCGTTAAAAAGACCTAGGTCAAAATCGTCTTTGGCAAAAACTTTTTGGAACTTATTTAATAGTGAGAAAATCTCAAACTGTTCTTTTTTATTGAGATTTACACATGAACTCTCAAAAAGATCTTGTAAATGAGATGGCAACTGTAATTTTAAATTTTCAAGTGTTGGGATTTGTGCATTGTTTTCTATTGTAACATTGTTAACTGATAAAGTTTCACTGCACTCCATGTATGAAATTTCATCTATTTCCATTCCTGTACCAATACATTGACCATGTTTCAGAGTAATATACCTATTTGTAGGATTTCTAAATGGAATTGTCATTTGTTCTTTATCAATGACAGAATTTGGTGACATTAGACCTTGTAAATCTTTATTTGTTTCTACACAAATGGAAGTATGTATAGGTCTGTCTGTGTTTAAAGTGACATACTTTATACACTGAGGAGGTATGACCAACCTCTTTTGGACAAATAATCTATAGACATTTACCTCATGATCTGAGAAAGGTGTATGTATCTTCATTATAGGTACGGTAACATTGCCAAAGGTTACTGTGTATTTTTGAAGGTCAATGACACTTTTGTATTGTTTCATAAAATCCAGACCTAAAAGAAGTGAATCTCCAATCTCCCCTACAACTACATTCCACTTCCAAGCAACTTTTCCTATTTTCAGATTGACTTTTCTAGCTAATTTTGCATTAATAATATTGTTTCCTGCACCTTTCAATTGGATTTCTTCACTTAACTGTGGTGTAGGATTGAGTTTTTTATACAGGTCATAGCTCATAACAGTAACTTGTGCAGCCGTATCAATCACAGCTTTTATATCTTTGTTTTCTATTTGGCATGAGATGTAAAGAGTATTCTTACTTTGATAATTAGTTGAATAAAGGTTTACTTCTCTAACTTTTTGTTTGACCTTTGAAGGAAGGCATCCCAAACTAGTATGGGAATAATCCATTGTCTGACCTACTTTAAATTTCACTTTTGGAGGTGGCCTATCAGATATATGAGAAGAGGTTAGAGAATGGCCTACTTCTCTAACCCTTGGGAGTTTAAAGGTTTAGAAATTTTCAGAGGGGAAGGAGATCTGTTTCTTCTCTGTGGGCAGTTTCTTGCAAAGTGTCCTTCTTGATCACAATTGAAACAAGTCCATCGACTAGGGCTTGTCTGTGGGGACCTAATTTTATAATTTGTTACTCTCTCATTGCTGTTTGACCTTGACCTCTGATTTTGACTTTGATTTCCATTTGTCAAAATTTTTAAGATTTCCTTTAATCTACTTTTTGTCTCTTTGTTATCATCCTCAATTTTCTTCATTCTGATTTCTAATTTGGAGTAATTTGCTTGTTCTATGTTTGTTGTCTTATTTTGATTGTAAACTGCCCTGACTGTATTTTTCTCTCCTTCCTCTTCACTCTCTTCTTCATAAGTTTCAAACTTAACCCTCCTAACCTCTGTTTAATTTATTTCCAAGAATAAGGCGTTGATTTGTTATTGCACTTTTCATGTGCTGTATTGCATTATCTAGTGTTAAAGGATTTTTATCCATGGCTGTAAGGGCAGCTTGTTTATTCTGACATCCCCTTAAAAAGGCATCTATGGCAACTGTCTGTCTGCAGCTATCTGGAGTATCTGGGTAACCATCAGACGTCATTTCCTGCACCTTGTCAGCAAACTCTTCTATACTGTCATCAGGATCTTGTTTGATGTCCTGTAACTGTCGCCTGATGATATGTGGAAGGTCTTTCTTTCCAAAACGCTCATCTAATTTGGCACTCAGTTTCTTAAAGCTGTCTTGATCCTCTGCTGGTCTAGAACTGAAGTATTTCAGCGCTCTATCCCTAAGACATTCTATCAACTTGTCTAACCTCTGTTGATCGGTCCACTTGTATCTGTTTGCTATATGTGTGAATTGTGTGAAAAAAGGCCTCCAATCACTCTTACCATCAAAAGTTGACATTTTTGGTGGGGCAGGACCTTTCACATGACTTGATTCACCATTGCCAATATCTTGTTTGGACTTCCTGTATATTCCATCAGGTGCAATTTTGTCTACTTCCAGTTGTTTCACCCTTGCTTCCA